>QMIH01001308.1:5574-26504 GCA_003987875.1 Clarias batrachus | reverse complement strand
AATCGCACAGGGATTCACAGATTTGGAAAGTTGTGTAGTGTGCACCTGGCTTAAGTCTATGGACACAGGATGTAGCAAAGTAATGTAACAAAGGCCCTTTACTTTAAAATATATGTTTTAAATAAACCAACTAGAAGCATTCTGTCCCAAAAAGCCCAGATATTTTTGCTTTAGTGAGTAATCACTTAAAATGCTCTGCTAAAGCAGCCTTGCTATGGCTAATTTATATCCTATCAATATATAATCAATATTTCCCATGGTGTCTTATAAATACATTAGTAATTAAGTCACACCAGAAGGAAAAACTGTTCTGTGCTGTTCAGATGCAATGTTTGCCTCTGATCATAATTATTACATTAATTTGTGCTTATTGCATTAATTTGTGCCCCTACAGTCAGAAAGGATGCATTAACCAATGCACAGCATGATATTTAATCTAAATTTAGAAATCCTTTTTATGTAAAGATAACACTATCTTACTCAGACACATACATTAAAGCTACTATAAAGTACAGAAGCGATGTGGACACAAACTCCATACATACAGTATATGCAACAACAACAACAACAAAATCAAAAATCACAGTCATGATAACAAAAACCATACATGGAATTCAGGCTAAAATATGATGCATACAAACACTTGACTGAATACAAACACTTGAACATGATTTTTTTTTCTGTAGACGTTATTTGTCCTTGTGGTTGTTCCTGCTGTTTTTAGCTCACTGCCATTAATGATTCAGTTTGCATCACTCGAACATCTAATATTTTTTGGAAATCATGAAATAAATTAATCATAACTTTGGAACTTTGAGCTGCTGTTGTGGATTTTTCTTTTTAGTGTAAGAAAAGCATAATTAGGTATAAAGCGTACAGTATATAAATGGATCAATTAATTGTCATTTCCCTGTGGTCTCTTGTATTTCTTTTTTTCCCCACCTAAATATTTGTAATACAGGTAGTCCCTGACTTACAAACATTCCGCAGATATGAACGGACCATGGTTCTACTTTCGGTTTAATCACGAACATATTATACAAAAAATACAATATTTTCAGTGTTTAAGTGAATRTATAAAATGTATAAATGTATTGTGTGTCCATGTGGGGGAGCGGGAGAAATGAGTYCAGAATTATTTTTATCCAATTATTWAAAAAATGACTGTTCTCTAAAACAGTGGAACAGTGGAACAGTGGAAGGCACAGAGACAACACTTAAATTTTTCGTGAGATTCATTTTCTCAGGCATGGTTACAGTTTTTAGCCTCATGATGGCAGTGTGCAGAAAGAGGACAGATTTAGTCAAGGGATTGATATGCTTAACATTGTATATTCATGTCAAAGGTATTCAAGATTCACTTTGTCGAACTTGAGAACAATTCGGACTTACGAACATTCTCCCGGAACAGAACTCGTTCGTATGTCGGGGACTATCTGTAGTGTAATAGGGCGTAAATTTTGTAATGATTAATATGAGAGAGGTAAAAAATGGAGTATAGACAAATATAGTGAATCAGCCTTATAATCAAWTTTTTTTCTTTTTTAAGCAAAACTATATTACTGCCTAGCATTTTGTTATGCTACCAAAAAAACCTCTGAGCCATCAAGGCATGTTCTTCACAAGACCTCTAAAGGTTTGGTGTGGTATCTGGCACCAAGATATTGACAGCAGATMATTTTAGTCATGTAA
The DNA here is from genome assembly GCA_003987875.1 of Clarias batrachus. NCBI lineage: Eukaryota > Metazoa > Chordata > Actinopteri > Siluriformes > Clariidae > Clarias > Clarias batrachus. The sequence continues at coordinate 24,812 of QMIH01001308.1, read as the reverse complement.
GGCTGAGGCCACACTACATGACATTTACAATCCCAAAAGATTCTGGCACGGCTGGAGTAGATTCTGCATGTTTTATGATGATGACAAAAAACAGTGGCTCACATACTTGATGACAGCACCAGATGAAGACTCATAGAATGCACGACTTTTCACTCCAATCGAGGCCAACTGAACTCCTTGACAACTYTCGCAAGAGCAGGAGTAAACCTTCAAGGATAAGAAGAGGAGGAAAAATAAACAAACAAACATAGATGCAACAGCAATTTTAATATGCACCACCATCTGCACTGGAAAAGAAATCCGGCACACAGAGGGCTTTTCTTTCTTTCTCCATTGGTGCAGACTATGGAGGAATTGAATCCTATACAAAATTCTGTCTAAAGTCATGTACCGTCCCCAGCGTCGTCCATGGATCAGGTTTGTTTGTCCAGCACATCCCATGGATGCTCAGTTGTATTGGGTTCTAAGGATTTTGAAGGCCATCTCAACAAACCATGGACACTTTTCGCAGTGTTGCAGCTAAAAATCCTGCTTAAAGAAGCCACTTCCACAAGGGAATGTTGTTGGAGATGCTCTGACCCAGTCATCTAGCAATCACAATTTGGCAAATCAAACAGAATCTTTTGCTTGCCCATTTTTCCTGGTTCCATCACATTAACTTTGAGATCTGACTGTTCACTTGCTCCCTAACATATCCCACACCTTGACAGRTGCCACTGTAATGGGATACTCAATGATATTTACGTCAGCTGTCAGTGGGTTTAATGTTATGACTGAACAGTGTACGTATTGTTGTGCAGATTGATTTTACAACCTTGCCATTCCTAAAGTTTGACAGTTAGGCTTTAACAAAAATGACAGTAATACAATGTGGCTTTCGAGTAGCCTCAAGTAAATACAGTTAAATATTGTATAGTGAGCATAATTCGTTCCAGAAATGTGCTTGTAATCCAAAGCACTCATATATCACAGTGAATTTCCCCATAAGAAATTATGAAAACTCAGATGATTCATTCCACAATCAACGACCTGCACTTTACCTTTGAAAAGAATAGTAACTAGTTTGAGGGAGGAGGAGGGGAGTTATTGGGTAGGAAACACACAAATTATAATTTTTTTCTTTTTGGGTAACTTTAACAAGGATGTGTGACATTGTCATTACACCCATATGTCACCTACTGTACACTGAGTCAGCACGGTTTTGTGTCTACTTACCATAAGTACAGTCGAATCCAATTCACTGTTTCCAATCTTTCCATGCGGAAAATTAAACATGTTTATTTTTTGCCGGTCCTCGCAGAACGTTGCATGCAAACTACTCATATTGCAAGATTGCTCATTTATCAAGTTAAAAATTTTCAAAACATTCTTGCAAAACACTCGCCGACTAGTTTACTCTAGATTAGTTTAAGTTACTTGCAATCCAAGGTTTTACTGTAGTTGCATTGTTTATGGGCTAAATGAAGGATGACGATRCAGATTAAATTTTGCCAATGTGTTATTAAAACTAGAAAAAGAAAATATTTCCTTTATTTATTATTTAAACTGGCAGCACAATGTTTTACTGGTTAACTCTGCACCTCCCACCTTGTGCCCTGAGATCCTTAGGACAAATTCCAGGCCCCCTGGGTTATTTAAACAGTTTTTTTTTTTTTTAATGTTTTATTCATGTAGTTCTTCTGATTGCTTTGAATTTGGGCCTTTATGGTAAGAATGCTTAGCTCTGTGGAACAAAAAATATTCATATATATAATTCTTTTGATATTGACACAATTTCTTTTGATATTGACACAATTTCAAAATGTAACTACACACACTAGGTGAACGTCTATACGTTTTTTTTTCTAATTTACTTCCATTCAAACAGTATTAAGTGAATATAGAAATATCAGTATACACTGCTTGGCCAACAAAAAGTTGCCTTTTCTAATGGACCAAATTATTAGCCTGCACCAAGAAAACAACTAAGGAGTTGAAATTGATATTGGAGTAAGAACTGTCCTTCATGATTAAAACCTGGAAAGTTAGTAGTGAACTGGCATGTTTCTGGAAGAAATGTGGTCAGAAAAAAAATCATGAACAGAGATTATTAAAAAAACAACAACAAACCAACAGAACAAACGACAGTTATGTTTAGTAGTGAAAGTAAGAGTATATCCAGATGTACAATGCGACAGGAAACCACAGGATTGGGAATAAACAGGTATGTGGCCATAAGAAAACAGAATTGACACTATTCCAGAGCGATGGGTGTATCAGGATAGGAAGGAAACTGCATGAAGCAGCCCATCATATATAGTGGTCACTGTACTGTACAAGCCTCTTGAAGCAGTGTTTTGATCTGGGGTCAGCTTATGACCTGAATGTACTTAATCACCAGGGTATCACATTAATTTTTTCCCTGATGGCTCACTGGCTATCACTTGCACACACCATTGCCGTTATCAAAAATAAAGCAGGTCAAATAAAGCCCTAGAGTGTATGACTTTTTTTGGCCAGGCAGTGAAATATAGTAACTGGTTAAGTAAACTGCAAATTGATATGTCCTGTAATAATGTGCCATGTTATCGTATCAAGATTTAAAGATCTGTGTGAAAAGGCTTGCCCATGATATATTATTTTTCGTCATTCTGTGTAACTGTTACTTTTATTTGTGTAATATCATGTAACTTGATTTTATTTAACTGCATGGTTTTCTTCTTTATATATGATTTTATTATTATTATTATTATTATTATTATTATTATTATTATTATTATTTTATTTGTTTCCTAATATTGATTATTCAAACAAAGCTACAGACTGTGATACTTGTCCAACCTTTAATTGTCCAGTTTAGTCACCTGCAGTAGTAGAGATTATTGTTCTTGGTTAATGGAAGTGAAACAGTATCCCATCTTCTGCTGTTGTAGCCATCTGCCTCAAGGTTAAATGTGGTGTGCATTTTATGTTGGTTTTCTGCTCATAATGGTTTAGAGAAGTGGTTGTTTGAAATACTGTATTCTTTTAGTCAGCTTAAATAACATTCTTCTCTGACCTCACTCACATCTTTGTTCTGCCTTCACAGTTGCTGCTCACTGTCTGTCTGTCTGTCTGTCTATCTACTGTATCTATATATCTGTCTATTTTCGAACCAACCTGTTTAAAGTAATACTGTCATGTTTTGTCTGTTATTTTATAAAAAAAAAAAAAAGAAAGAAAAATTTCATATTTTTCCCTGAATTTGGTATAAATATACACCTTACTTTGCTACATGTAAAAAWTTTTTTACATAATACTATATTACTTTTTACTATAATATAAATAATACAGCAACTTCTATGGCAATAAATTACTTTTTTTTGTAAAGAACATGAAGAACCTGTTTAAATGTATTTTACTATGATTTTCTTTTCTTTTTTTTACTGTGATTTTTTTCCCGCATCAGGGAAGTCATGTTTGTGTAAAAGTGCTACAACTAGGCCATGAGTAATATCATGATGCCAGAATGTTTATTTATTGATTGTATTCACTGGCTACAAATCATATAAAAAGGTGGAATTTAATATATAGTACAGCTAGACGACAAATTAAAGGAAAAAAAATAGCTTTGCGTTAGTTTATTGTTGGGTCTCTGTGAGTTGCCTGTATGAATATCTTCAAGGTGCAATTCTACAAATCTACAGTGAAGTATTGTGCTGTAGGGATGTACACCATTCTTACAAAATATATAATATAATAAGTGGTGTATAAACAAYGATTTTGAGGAGTGCTTGTCAATCCAAAATCAGTTTCATGCTTGTTAAACACTTCTGTGAGCCATCACGCCCTGTGGATACRGGCAGGGTCATCTGGGATGAGAATGTCCTTTAGTAACCATTTCCTTTAATTTGYCACCCATTTTCAGGTCACCCTTATTTAATTTTTYACCTTTTATAAAGGTAWTGGGGTGTTYTATGGCAAATTTTATTAAACTATGTGACTTATACTATGGGTGACCCAACCAAAATTGGAGAAATGAAGGAGAGGGGGAAACAAATTAAAAAATAAATGAATGAAAAATTTCTGATGAGTAAATCAATAGTTTACTTATTATATTATTTATTTATATTATTCTTTTGTATCAGGTTGTATTTATTGCATTTGAGCTTTTGTTCCTCTATACTTGGATATTCTTGTTAATATAACGGTTTTATTGAATTATTTTAATTGCTTTGTTTCATGAAACAGAAKGAAAGTGTGTGTAAAGTGGAAATACAGTTTATTGTAAARTTCTTTTAAATAATTTTACGTTGTCATTTCAATTGGGTTCATAGCTATGCTGTTGTAATCAAATCCCAGCATTCCTTAAGAACGTTCCAGATTCTGTATAAATGTAACTTTTTATATCACATTCACATTTTTTAAGGCTAGACATGAGATCTTTATTTTTCTAAAATGCAGAAAATACACATTGATTCTCAGTGCATTAATTTTGGGCAGGATTTATTTACCACTCTTGTGTTTTTATTTGATTTTCCCCTGTTTTTGTCTCCTGTAGGTCAAATAAAAGGTCTATTTATTATTATTATTATTATTATTATTATTATTATTATTATTATTATTATTATAAAAGAAGATTATCAGCTAGTACCTCATCGCCTGTTTTTTTTAATAGTATATAATTTGCTAATTTCAAATTTATATTATATTTGAAATTAAATCAATTTATTTTTAGGATATGAATATAAACTACAAAAGTGCAGTAATATTTAGCCAAAGTTCATGCTTATTAACAATTTGATCCCTCTAAGTAACAATTTCTTTTGAGAGATAATGCATAAATACGTGCATGTACTTACCTTTCTATTTGTGTTTCTAAGATAAATGCAAGAAAATATTGAAAACAACTGCAGTAGGWCTAAGAGCTGGAGACTAATCATAGAATGTTCACTGTTTACATTAAGCCTGTTACCACTTCTAATTCTAATTCTAATTATGGTGATTCTGTATGTGCACTTGCAGACAGCAGTGCCAGTTTTGTATCAACCTGAAACACAATATCTTCTAGTCTCTCCATTAATCATAATTACTTCATTTTTAAGATCATTGTTATCATTTGACTTCCTTATTGTTCAATTATGGTCGAGCTGATTAAGCCCTGATTAAAAAGAAAAAAAGAAAAAAAAAACAATACTTTGATATAAAACCTAAAAAAAAAGGAACACTTGCTATTTGCCACTATTGTCCCTATGTAACTGAATGCTATTACAGTATAAAGTAATGGCAAGTATTAGATGTGATATTTATTGTGAGATAATCATCAAAATAATTATTTTAATGTTAAGGAAGGTTTATTCAGTTTTTATTGTTTTTTTTTTTTGTGTTTAATGTTTGTTTTTGGTTGATTAAGTAAATCATTTTCTTTTTTTCTTTTAATAAATACCCAGACAGACTTAGGAAAAATCTATTTGCACTTGGGTATAATCTGTATGCTGACTTGCCAGAAGTGTTTGTTTTCCATCCAGGAAAAGTGAATTCACTCTAATCATGGGGGCATCACCACTGTATGTATATATGTATGTTATCCACAAAACACCCATGTCTTCCATCTCTTGTGTCTAAAATATTTAAATATGCCTTAGCCAAATTGAGCTCAGTTGGACTTTATTGACAATTTAGCATCTTTACCCCTTGATAACCATTAATCCACYCATAAATGTATACATGTCCATTCACTCAAAATACATATCATTACATATTTCAACCATTTTATCTAACACTATAGTAATCATATGACCTAACTGTTCTGTATTCCTGAAAAGCAGTCAGGCTTTAAAATACAACATGCAGTCCAAAAGTCAAAAGGACTATTTTMGCCATTATACTGATCCTAAATAATCTCAAACGTCAGCCCACTTTGTTATATGATTTGCAAATCATTAATAGTGGTTATGTCTATACTACTGATAAAAATGTTTTTATGTAGAAAAGTTAAACTAAGACATTTTTTTTATTTTGTCCATTCTTGATATAATATTTCTTGCAAAAATGCAAATGACAAACAAATAAACTACTTAAGCATGGATGGAATCTCATTGTCAGCCAGGACAGGCAAAAAAAATTGTTCCAAAACATTAGTTGTACCATAAAACACAAAGAAGTATATAATTAATCTGTACAAAAGTACTACTTAACATAGTCACCATGCATTCGCATCATCGTTGACCCTAATTCTCTTTGAAAAGTCCCCGAAATGCTGATTTCCCCATCTTTTTACATTGCTCATGGTATCCTCGCCATACATATTCTCCGTACATATTCTGTAGCACAGTAGGAGACTGTGTGTCTCCAGAATATATATTTTTTAAACCTATTACATTTATAATAGAGATGAACCGGTTGATCGGCCAGTCACCAGAATGAACTGCTTCTGAAGTGGCGCAACAGATCAGAAGCTGTTTTTATGGTGCTACATTATCCAAAATTGGGCGTTAAAAGCCTCCAATCTGCCTTTTTCTCTAAACTCTGAGCAAATTAGCCTGAAACACACTCATTACACACACTTGGCCACTCAACTCACACGCTCACTTTTGAATTTTGAGAATTTGTAGGCGTCTGAGGAGGACGTCGCCGTTTCTTTATAGTTCTACAGGTAAAGTATTTACCCTATTTTTTTTTAGGTAGGTTTAAAATTAAGTGAAAATGTAAATATCGAATCAAGATATTTCAAAAATCATGATGTTTATAGAATCATGATCAAATGATTTTAATTGAATCTGCACCCAAGAATTGTGTGACTGGTGACTGGCGATAACACAGGCGGTATATTTCTGCTATAATAAATATAACTACACATGAAATAATGACATAATATCTCACTTGAAAATAATCAGGAAAAATAAAGAACACAAATAATCTCCTTTGTGTAGAATTAAGGATATGTTAGTCAGCGTTAATCAGAATAGCTTATACATACATACATACATACATACATACATACATACATACACACATACATTATATCTTTATAATCTATGTCTTACATCTAAATTCACATTTTAACAACCTATGAATTTGATTTAGCTGAGAGGTAGATGCGTAAAACACAAGATTTTAAGGACTACATAAGATAAAAATGAAGAGTGTGGATTTTCCCCTTTGCTCTCAATGTAGTCAATTAGCCAAGACATGTTTGGTGTTTGCCTCTTTAGCTGTTCACTTGTGCTATGTACATGGCTAATGTAGCTGAAAGGTAATTGAAATAATTTAAATATTTACTCCAATTTATGGTCTTCAGGCACCAAACTTAATTTGGAGTGCAGGAAATTTGTCTCATTTTAGTTTTTGGCTGAACWTAAAAGAGCATTGGTGTCTGATTACATTTCTTACCAAGCCACAAATACGTTCACAGTTCAGTGCATAGCTCTTGTTGGGTCTGATTTCTTCAGCAGGACATTGCTTTTTAAAGAATGTAATGCTAACTTGGCATCAGAAGTKAATGTTATTTCTTGTTGCATTACATTTGACTTCACATCTGTGCTTTGYAGATGTGCCAAAATAAAAAGGAATCATTGTTCAATCACAGCCTTAATTTGTAAATAGTGGTGTGTCTATAATTAAAGAAGGGAAAGTTACCATACTTTATGAAAAGCATAATAACTGAAAACAATGAGCCACTAAAATACATGGATGCGAACGCTACTTGGAAAATTTCAGTTCTTTTTTAAATGTATTTTTAAATTAATTTTTTAGGTTAAAATCATGTATCCAAGTACCGTAGCTGTGGCCAAATTTTTGAAAATGAAATTAACATAAATTAATATAATAAGTTCTGCTGCTTCAGTGCTTTTTATTTTTTGTTTTTGAATGGTCTCTGGATCTTTACAGTTGGCATGACATAAGACTGATGGTAGCGATCACCTTTTCTTCTTCGGACAAGTTTTTTTTACGGATGCCCCGAACTACCAGAAAGGTGATTCATCAGAGAAAATTGCTTTGGAAGAAGACTGACTGCTTGTCAGGGAATCGCAGAGGTCATGAAAAAAAAAAAGGGTCAGCACTGCAAATGTTGACTCTATGCATAAACGTAATGTAATTGTCAATAAAAGCCTTTGACGCTTATGAAATGCTTGCAATTTTACTTCAGTATAACAAAAAGATCTAAAAATACTGAAGAAGCAGACTTGTGTCATTTGTAAACTTTTTGCCCGCGGTTAATAAGGCTTAGTTCTGTGATTGGACAATGCCTGTATTTCAGTAACTTGACAACAACACACTTCTGATGTAAAGTCAGGGATAAATACTTTAAAAAGCAATACTTACTGATTAATCTTCACAAAGGAAATGGAGACATATAAGAGCTTAGTTTGGTATAGCATGCTATTTTTATGTGTGGAGTATATATTATTTATTATTATTATTTTTTCATTCCCCTGCTGCAACTGCTTTTCTATTAGGCATGGAATCTTCTCAATATCCTTGATTAACGGTGGTGGTTGAAACATGTTAGTGAAATAAAAGAGCATTTTTTATTTTTTTTATAAAACAGCGTCTTGTTAGTGATTTTTTCCCCACATGTTCACCATGTGATAATGAACATTTAGTTCTGATTTCTTTCATGAAACATTCATATTGTGATTAATATATCTTACCTGTGTTTAAGAGGGGAATAATTAAGATAGTAACACTAACTTAAACCAGAAAGTGACTAAATATTCAAGCTGTTTTAAAGCAATAGAAATGATGAATTGGCAATTCTCCAGTGTGTTTACAAGGAGAAAAAAATGCAGCATGTTGTTTCAGTGTTGACTATTGCAATAAAAATTGTGGTAAAAAAATAAGTAAGCATGACACACAAAAATAACATTTATTCGCCTGGGTGATTTGATYGGATGACTTTTTAAAGCAGTTTGACTGATTGTTGAAAGCTGCCTCATGTTAAATATTTTTCATTTAATTAGTTTTTTCTTACATTTTTTCCAGCGGTTGATCAGCACTTAACGGAAATGATGAGGAACCCGAAGATTGTCAGTATCACTTGTTAAAATAGAGCTGATTATTTACATGGGTTCATTTGGCACACACCTTTCACTAAAGTGAAATAGAATCAAATTCAAGCATAGAGCTGAGCAGTTTGGGGGTTAAAGACCTTGCTCAGCGGATCAACTGTGACTCTCTGACAAGTCCTGGATTTCAGCTGACAACTGGGATTGAATAAAGGACCCTTTGTGTAAAAAGTGTCTGCCACATGAATGAATGGAAATAGAAGTAGGACATGTAGTGGCTTCCAGTCAGTATCTTTCAAATAAGAAATGAAAATTTTAATTGATGAAGAACAGTGGATACAGTTGAATACAATAGGCAGAGAAAAGTAAATAATAATTGCATTCATTATTAATTGTAAAATTGAATGACCTTCAATAGTTAAAAAATAAATAACTGCATACAAAAACAGATCAAATTAAATATGAAAAAATAATTTWAAAAAACCTGTGTACACAAATCAGTCATAATACCATTACCACAAAAGAAACTTATTTTCTTATATACTTGGTTAATATTTACAATGATAACCAAGTAAACTGGTGACAGGATCATGAGCACCCAAGGCTTAACTATGTCCACGGGGACTAAAAGCTGCCTGGCTCCACAGAAGGTCAGTATTGGCCAGTATAGAACGGCGCCCGAACATCCATTATACAACAGTTACTTCTGACCGAGTGCAACACAGCCCACTGCGCACAGGGCCCAGTAAAGGGCACAAGGCCACCGACCTGTCCTCAAAATTCACCAGAAATGGAATGCACTGAATAAACACAGATCCACAGAGGCCTCAATCCACATATAACAGCATCCAAAAAATCTGCTGCTAAATTCCCAAGACAGGCACCATAGCGTACCCCCAGAGGTCTTGTGGAGTCGTGCACTGAGGGGCCAGATCTGCCCCATCAGCACAAGGTGAACCTACACAATACTTGGCATAATGTTATCTAATGTTTGTAATATTGTGGCTGATCTGTGTATGCATTCAATATCATCACATCAAATGTGATGTGATTACTGTTTTTTTAAGATTTTGTAATAATCTCTTCACATTTCAGATGTGAAGAGCTACTAAGGATAAACCTCGTTTCCTTCTCTCTCATTGACACTCATGATTTAGTTGTTTTAGGCTAATTACTAAGGTGGGGGGGGCGTTAGTGCTCAATGAAGGGGGGGAGAAAAGGTAGGCTACAAACTCAATCGCCTAGACTTTGCAAGATCCACTATTTGTGAACAACAATCAGCCACTTTCATGAACTCAAACCATGATATGTGTCACTGCATTTTCATCATCACATTCCTCACCTCTCATTTTGTGAGATTTGTGCTCATATCTTCACGCTCACACACGCACACACACGCACACACAGGCAAGGACTACCCAGCCTCAATGCCCGGGCTCAGAGAGACACCAACACCTCTACTGGAACGCATGGCTGTCTTTTCTCTTACTGAGGGGGACAAACTCTCAGCACAATGGTGGGATCGAAACGGTGACTCCTGTATTAGATGTCGGTTAATGCGAGACGGACCATGGGTTTTCTTTTTTTATGCTTTGAATTAATGTGACATATCCTTGTGATCAGTTTCTCAAAGAGCTTCATGTTAATGTGACACAGTTGTACAGTTTACTGCACATTTTCATGAGATGGTGGCTCAGGACGCAAAAAGACAAAAAAGGTGGACAGAAAGACAAAAAAATAGAAAGGTGAACAAAAGAACCCTAATTGCTTACACTGAGAATAATGTGTTTTCTACAGCATTCTATATGCTGCCTAAAAGAGACCATTACGAAGATTAGTTTTTATTAAGTGACAGGTTTGCTGGTTTATTATATAGAGACAACTCTTACCATTGCAAAGAGAATCGTTAATGCTGTCAAAAGTTGATGCGATGTTTTCACATAATTGAGTTCTTTTATAAATTCTTAATGTTGATTATTCACAAAGTTAATTCCATATTAGGCAAGTAATGTACTGTAACTAACACATTGTAAAATAGTTTTACCTTACGTGAATATGGAACAAGACAACAGGATGTGTGTTATAAAATAATCACTGTCAGGGTGATGTGGCTTGTTGATTATCTTATAATCACAACACTTGTTTTATTTTTAATTAAAATTTCATAAAGGTTTTTTTTTTTTTTTTTTTACAGCAAGTTCAAACATTTAGTTGGGCTGATTGATATTATGAATACCTGTAATTAGCTTAAGAGGAACACCAATTATATACTAAGTGTTTATAAGTTTCTTTTTTGTATCTACTAGATGAACAAGTTTCTTTTTCTTTTCTTTTTTTCACATTTGCAGTCTTGTTTCTTATTAAAGTTTTTAAATATTATTTTTCTTTTCTGGAAGGTCATACAAGTAGCTTCTTTTAGATATAATGCKCTCATGTAGTGCATTATTAAGCATAATGCATCAACTTTTGCCAGAATCAATATTTTCAGATTTAACATATTATCAGGTATTTACAAAAAAAAACATACCCCATAATTTAAACTCCCTCATAATGCCCCTCAACTGTGTAACTGCGCAAGAAATCAACATCTCCAAATAATTCAAAGATGGGTCGGAAYATCCAACATTTTCCAACTTTTTCAGCAACAAAATCTTTAAAGCCTAGTTGGATTAAAATACAATAAATCAGAATGAAACAATATTTTGTGTGTGGCATCAGCTTGAGTAGAACCATAATGTACACTGAATGAGGAGCATGTCAAAATTTTGAATTAACTTTAATATTTACATTTAAGTACATCCTGGTACAAATATGCATAATAATAATAATAATAATAATAATAATAATAAATTGTAGTAGTCATAGTGTCACGGGCCTAGCTGGTGGTAGTGGCTAGACCGGCTGATGGTGTGGTTGCCGTGGGCATGAGGGTAGGCATGAACGCAGAGGGGTGTGCAAGACATCTTTATTTAAACAAATTCAAACAGAAACAAACAATATAGCCCTCTAGAAAAACAAAGGTAAAACAATATAACTAAAACAAACTCAAAGAAACAATCAAAAAGAAATGCCCACATGACGGTATATATAAAACAACAAACATACCAAACAAATATACCAAACACCAAAACAATGCTCGACCCAGTTTCCCAGAACAAACTGATATTTATAGAAGCTTTAATGAGGCACCTCAGTTCAGGTGAGCAVTCAYCACCTGACTGAGGTGMCTTCTGGGAAACTGAGTCGATGAACCAAAACTACAGACAGACAGACATGAACAGTGACCTCTAGTGGAGAATCCTAACACATAGTAGTATTGTTAAATAGTCACACTATTTTAATAAAACTTTTACATCAATATTTGCATTGTAAAACTAACAGTTAGTTTTACAATTCAAATATTGATGTAAAATTTTTATTAAATTAAAATATTCACACAATTTTTATTTAATGGGAACTTGGTGAATGACTGAGATAAGGATATATATTTTAAAGTAATTATCAAAATCTAATAATCATATTCTAAAATATGATTTTTATGATTAATTATTAATGTTAACTAGCTCACTATGGTATGCCGCATTGCCTGTCTTGTGTTTTTGTCCTGTAAGCCACTGGCAATGAAAACCTGCAGTACTGAAAACTCTGTGTGTCTCTCTCTCTCTCTCTCTCTCTCTCTCTCTTTCTCTCTGTCTCTCTCTCTCTCTCTCTCTCTCTCTCTGTCTCTCTCTCTCTCTCTCTCTCTCTCTCTCTATTTTCTCTATCCCCTCTCTCACTGGCTCTCTGCCTTTATCCAGTTTGATCTGTCTCTCTTTTGATCATCTTTACAGGGCTTTTTCTAAATCTTTGGGGGCCCTATGCAACATCCTGCAATGTTATAGGGCCCCCTGGTGGCTCAGGGGCCCGACATGACTACTAATGGCTCTGTCTGTCTCTTTCTCTCTGTGTCTGTACCTCTGTTCTTGTCTTTTTCTTCTTATTCATTTCTCTATTTCTGTTCACACTATCTGTCTGTCTCATCTTTGTCTCAATCTCTCTTACACTGATCTATTTCTTTTCTCAGATCTTGATTTCCATTGATGCAGAGCTTATTTAAATGATTATACTTCTGTTGGGTTTAATTACCTTTCTGCTTTTTATTCTTATTATCTTATTTTTTGACTGCTTAATTTGGAATATCATATTTTATAAGCCCTAGAGCTCTAGATTTACTATTGAAAATAGAATAAATACTGTAGCTTTCAGTATGGTCACTTATATCAGYCTTGGTAATGATACCCATCTCCACTTGTTTTTTTTTTTACTTCTTCTTTTTTTGTAGGCAACTTGTGGACATATGCCAGTAGTAGACTACAACAGTTAAAATTGTCTATTCAATTTATAGACAATTTCATATAATATTTTGCAATGTTGTGTTTATCGATATGCTTTAATATTCTAAAACAAAACAACTGTTTTGTTTTTCCCCCAAAAAAATCATATAAAATTAAATATACTTGGGACAATCCACTGTAAACTAAGCAAATTAATATATATAGTGGTGTGCATGAAGGCGGCACGGTGGTGTAGTGGTTAGCACTGTTGCCTTGCACCTCCAGGTTTGATTCTGGTCAAGTTTGCTTGGTGGGTTTCCTCCTACAGTCCAAAAACATGTAGGTTAGGTAAATTGACGTTCCCAAATTCCCCGTAGCATGTGAGTGTGTGTGTCCATGTCCACGCTGTACCCGCCTTGTGCCCTAAATCTCCTGGGATAGGCTCCAGGCTCTCTGTGACTTTGAATACATGATTAAGCGGTATAGATGATGAATGAGTGAGTGTTGTGTATATTGAAAATGAAAAGTTATTATATAGCTAAATATTGGCACATGTCTACACACTTGCAATTTATACATATTTCACTAATTTTTGTTCTTTTAAGTATATATTCATTTGCGTTTCATTACTGACCAAACATTAGTTGTTTGTCACTGTAAGTTAATATTTCCTGTTAAATCAGAATTCCACTGCTACATCTTGCCAGTAGGACAATACTTTGCCTACAGTCAACTCTGTTGAAAACCTTAAACCGTGAACTAACCTTCATGGAAACAGAGGAAAGACAGTGTACAAAAACAAACCATTTAACATGCGATTCCTTTGAAACATGTTTTTGAACCGCTGTTCCTCCTGGGTGATAGGGTAGCTGAACACAGGGAAAAAGGGTTAAATCTCCCCTTTCTCTGTGAGCTCACAGATTGTTTACTGTCACTATAATTGAAATGGGAGAGAGCAAATCCATTCTTCCCATTGCCAGTTTTTCTGTCTTTGACTGCCAGCTATAGATGTCTTTGACCATGGCAGGATTTGAACTCCAAACGATAATGAGAACTTTTACATTGCTCTTCTTCAGAGTCCCAGTGCCTTACATAACTGCCAGACATGCTGGTGATGTGCTCAGCCAAAAAAAACAAAACAAAAAAAAAGATTTTTGGCCCCATAACAAATGAATTCTGTGTTTAGTAATGTTCAGCTGCTATTTGTATTTTTTTTTCAATAGGAGTTTCTCTACTACAGCCCTTTTAAACACAGGAGCTGGTAGCTACAATATTAATGAATATTATTCTCAATAATCTGAAATTCTGAAATTGCGATATTCACATTTTTCTTTGCCATTCCTGCCATCTTCGTCATGGTGTGGAGGTGTGAAATTCATTTTATACACTGATTTTTGGCCAATGGTTTGGGGCAGCCAGAAATTCTGTCGTTGATTATAGATAAATTACTGTGCATTCCGTCAATATATTATTTAAGTACAAAATATATTGAGCACTTGAAAACAAATAAAAATTCATAAGAATACCCATTTCAACTATGTCCATCAGCCAAGACATTTTAGATGTCTGCAGTTTGTTTCTTTAGTTTTGCACTTAAGCTACAAAGCAAATGCAAATAACAAGGAATAGAAGTCTATTTCTCGCAAAAGGTTTCCTATAAATACCTGTCTCATATATCTTGATTCTCTAAGTTAGGGCACAGCTATAAACATGAACAGAGTTTACCACGTAGCTGAATGCAGTAGTGTTGTAGGAACCACCATCTTGAATACAATGAATATTTTTTTTTGTGTGTGGTTGCAGCTTCGTATCATTATGATACATAGACCCTGCCTTCCACAGTCTAAATGGAGGATTATCATAATGTTGAAAGTTATACAGACTGTAATGTATTTCCATTTTGAAAGAAAAATAATGTATGTTAAATTCAATTTGTTTCAATGTTTTGTGTCATTAAAGCAAATAGATAAAATATTCAAGTATTCACAAATTTTGGGCAAAATATGCATCGGACAATCAGTTAGTGTTGCATTTGCCTTGTGACCCCAGTGCAAGATTTATTAGACATCAAACAAACCTTTCTACTATATTTAGGATAACATATTGTTGACATTTACATTTATTATTTCAAATAATTGTTTCATAATTCAATAATTATGTACCAGCTTTTTATATAATATAAATAATATATAATAATTGGTTACTTAGCTTGATCAAACAAGAATAACTGTTTAGTGTGAACACACATAATGGAATTATAATTTGTGTAACTTACATTTTGTTAAATCATCACTCAGTAGTTTTTTCTCAGTTGGATTTTTTTTTTCATTTGATTTGATTTGATTTGCAATCACCTTTTTTTCATAATATTTTAGTATTCATTTTTGTATTATTTTTATAATTAACTTTCTAAATTCTGCTAAACAAAAATAAGCAGTCTAAAGGCTTCTGCATATAAAATGATTGTTCATCATTTTAAAGCCAGGTAATAATTCAGTATTTACATTTACATATCTGACCTCAGTGATCCAAGCAGTACATACTGTAGCAGTGAAACATGTTTGCTACCATTATCTGGTCTCAGATTGAAAGTTCCATTAAGTTAAAATATTAAAATGTTAAATGTCCAAATTATTATTATTTTTTATAATTTACTATCTGAATAAAGAATGTAAGTTATTATTATTATTATTATTATTATTATTATTATTATTATTTATTTATTTATTTATTTATTTATTTTTCTTTTTTAAGTAACGTATTACCAATCTAATGCCAGCACTATCGATTTCAGGGATCCAGTTTCGCCTGCCTACTGCCTGTACTGTTGAACGAACGCAGGAACCAACGGCAGGTATAAACGTTTTTTTTACCTTTCTATGTCTATGAATAAAGAACTTACATTATCTAGAGGTCAGGGGTAGCACAGTAGTTAAGGCAGTGTACTACAATCCAGAAGGTCCCAGGTTAAAACCCCCCTGTTGGACCCTTGAGCAAGGCCCTGAACCCTCAGATGTATAAAGAGATCAAAAGTCTCTCTGGATAAGGACATCTGCCAAATGCTGTAAATGTAAAATTAAGCACAGATAGACCTAGAATCACACTTCTTTATAGTTCTCCTCAACTAGAAACAATTACTCAAAAAGCATCTGCAATTTTACAGATGCATTCATAATTAAGATGGTGCTGTGCTTCATCACAAAGGATTGCTTGRTATGCAGGTTGAATCTTTTATASCTWCTAGAGCTGTAACTTTACCCAACTTAAGTGTTTTTTCTTTTTTAAAAAAGCCCTGTTTTGTCTACTATTGCAGGTTACCTGTGTAATTAAGCATTAAGTTAGGACCAGGAGCAACTATTCTCTATGTTAGGTACACAACACATTGACCATAGTTTTGTATGATTTGTGAACCTTTGTGTCAGTTCCTGATGATGTCACTCAGTGCCTCATCACCCTTTAGGCATTATTGAAATCATTGTTGTCTGCACCAAAAGTATTAATCTCAAGCTTAGTGCTTCTGCAACTGCCATTGCATTGTCTAACAGCTCTTGTCATTAGCCCAAACCCATTACCAGCTGCTCTACTCTGTGCAGTAAAGGACTTGTTCCTCCTCTTCTATAGGACTGTGAAGTGAACTTTACTTCCTGTTTTTGTTTCTGCTTCAGCTGCTGGCATTATGGTGAAGAGAAAATTTTTTTTTTCTTATGTTGTACTATGAAGACTACAGTGGTAGCAAGCAGGATTTATCAGTTTCTTGATTGTTTGTTTTCACACTACTTTGTTGCATATTAATATTTTGAAGGCTGCACACGTGTGGCCATGGTCATGACTTAGATATTTGTACTAAGAAAGGAAACGAGTACACGGAAGTACTTCAGTAGTTCCAGTAAAGCATCCTTGTGGTCCATAGGGTTGATGTCTTTTGACAATGGCCTATAGTGGGCCAGTGTAGTTGTGGTTGCATCAGCATGGTTTGGACCAGTTGCAGGGACTGGTTGGGCAGCAGCAGCATTAGGAATCTTTCATGCTGGAAGAGCTGTCGTGACTTGTGGGAGTGTAATTTGCTGAATTTCCATGTAAGAAAATGGAAGAATTCAGTTTCATGAGTGAGACACTCGTACATACAGTACTTGCCAGACTGTGTCTACATCCCCATTTTTAAAAATCTTTTTCCTTTTCCTTAAAAAGGGTGAAGAGTGGTGTTGAATAATTTGTGTTAGTCAAAGTACTAAGCTGGCTGGCAGTACCCCAGAGCATACCACTGTTTTCCTTTTGGGTTCCTGCTCTGGGTTGAACCTGGAATGAGAAGTCCTGGCTGAAGAGAAAGAAACCAATGGGTTAATACCCCAGGATCTGTGCCTCTGTCAGCCCCAAGTGGCATTTGTAAAACCTCTCTCATGCACAGTTTAGTCCACATCTGAGAGGGGTAATGACAACATCCACACATGCAGTGGATACCTGATTGACTTTCGTAATCACATTGCATAACTGCATGGTCTCACTGTATGGCCACGGCTGGCAGATTCCTTAATTATTCTACTTTGGATCATTATAGCCACCTCTCCTTGATGGCCCAAGCATGTGCCCCTGGGACCTAGTAGAAGTGCTAGCAGGCTACAGTACCTGGTCAGGTCTTGATGTTATGTTGAACCAGATGGGTAAGTCTGGGTTTGGCAAGGAACATGTCTGGGAACTGGTCTTTACACTCTTCCAGGTCCTGCTTCTGGTCTCAAGAGAGAGAGGGATAGGTTGAGCCCTAGGGCATCTCCCAGATGATGCACAGGGCCCATTTTCTTTCACAATGGCTTTGAGGATTTAATATAAGCTTTTGACAAGGATATATGTCTTGGGGTAGTGCATGGAGGTCCAGGATCTCTCATAACAGCTGTCACAGATTAGATTTTACCTCAGAAATGAATTGCACACCTTCATTGTTAAGGATGTCCTTTTGGAGTACCGCATGGCTGTTCAGGATGACAAATTCTCAGTATTCCATGATGTGAGCTCCATGAGGGGGACAGCCTTGGGGTACTGGATGGTACAATCCCTGATCATGAGTACTGTATTCAACTTTGCAAGTTGCTAAGTTCATGTCTATGCACTTGAATGTGTTTCCTTTAATTGGGAGCATAAATACCATGTGATGCGAGTGGGCCCAGTGCATGATTATATTCATCTTTACTCTAGGCACCATGCGGAGGTTATATTCTTGTTCCTGTCAATACCTGTACTTGTAGTACATGTAGTGCAGTATGCAGGGGTTTTGCTGTCTGAGGTTTCCCTCTGGTTTGTAGGCCCGTTGATGTAATTAGGGCAAGGTCACTGCAAAAACAAGATTTTGGTTCTTTAGTCCATCACATTTTCCACTGAATGGGTGCAGTAGTCCTTTCCACAGAGCAGTACCATATGGGTTGGGGCCCAGTCATCTGTGGGCCATTCCTCACACTGCGAACCACTGTCATCAGTGTGACAAATGCACTTACTCACCTGACATTACTTTCAGCTCCTTTCAACACTCCAGCAGGATACACTTGGTGCAGCTGGTTCAAAGTCCCACCTTCAGAATCACTTGTTATTGTGTTGCAATGGTGTTGCATAGACACTGTACCTCTAAGAAGAGCTAAAAGGAAATGTGCTAATGTAAACTGATGTTGTATCAGTTTAATATCCTGCTGGCTAATTTGTGGAGAAATTGCTTGTGTAAATAACTCGGTTGATAAACTCAGCCTAATAATAATAATATGTTTCTATCTGTTTCGCTTATAAAYGTATACCAGAATTGACACATTATATGTTTTCCTTACTTTATATCTATGACAGAAATGCTGGCCCGTTGTAGAATTTGAGATTGACAAATTGTCTATTTTAGTTGTCTATTTTAATCTATGCAATGAATCATCATCATCATCATCATCATCATCATCATCATCATCATCATCATCATCATCATCATCATCAT
>QMIH01001307.1:99772-118937 GCA_003987875.1 Clarias batrachus | reverse complement strand
GAGTAGGTGTGCAACACCGAAGTGTTATCATAAATTCATAGCAGCGTCTCAGAGATAATTAGATTTTGTGCTAGTTCCGTTGATGCCCAGGCTGGGTTTTCCTCTCCCGCCTGTGTCGATGATTATCTTCCAGGCCTATGTGCTTTGTGAAACAGTTGGAGATCCCACAGTACGGTTACAAAAATAACGTCTCCACCAGCACGCCCCGCTCCAATCTAGCTAAGGAACTGGAGAAGTATTCCAAGACCAGCTTTGACTACGGAGGTGGCTACGACGGCCAGCCTCACGCCTACAGCAAGCGCGCGCTCGCRCAGAAGAGCCACGGACGAGACACTTCACCAAGAGGATACGATGGTGAGAGCAACCTGATTAAACTTTGTCATTTCTGGAAGTTTTCTTTTCTGAAAGTAACAGCTGGGAGTGAAAAAAAACATCAGTATGCTTCATTCAATCTGACAATTTTTTTTTAATCAAAAAGAGGCAAATTTCAACCATCAGCACTGAACACTCTTAACTTACTGTATGTAGATTTTTTTATTTTCCCATAAAAGATTCTCGCTGTAGTGTTTGCTTTGCCTCAAGGTTGAAAATATCCAAATATTTGGCAAGCTGCAGTGAAGGCATTATTCTAAAATAATCAGTGTAGGTCATTCTTTTTTTATACCAGTGCAAGTTCTTATTGAATGAAAAGACAATGGAGGAGTTTGGGTTCGTAAAAAAAAAAATGTTTTCTGGCCTTCAGAAACAAACAAACAAAAAATAGCTCAATCAAGTCATGCAAGACTGCAAGTACACATGAACATTTCAAACTTAATATCAATATGCAAGTATGAATAACCTGTGCTATACAGTAGCACTGAATCATCAGTACCACGGTCAGYGGAGATAATTAAAGACTCAGTCAGTCACTCTCCCTCATTCTCTATACCGCTTATCCTGCACAGGGTCGCAGAAGGCTTGGAGCCTATTCCATGGGGCACTAGGTGGGATACACTCTGGACCAAGTGCCAATCCATCCATGGGCMCACAAGCACACACATACAGTACTCACAGATTCACTCACAATCTACATGCAGTTTGAAAATATCCCGCATGTCTTTGGGCTGCGGAATGAATCAGAAAGATAAAACACCAAGCACAGGGAGAACACACAACCTACCCCGTGGTGTGAGGAGATGTGTGGCTAAGACCACTAAGCCACTTTGCCGCACATAATTAAAGACATATTTGTGTGCTTAGTCCAGAGTGTTCAGAGATCTGATCTACAGAGAAACAAAACCATCATCATGCTGGACAGCTCCCTTTTTCAGAGCTGTTTGTATTGCATGTGAAAACATTGTAGTACCAAATTTTATTGAAGGTTTAACCCTGTGTATGATGTAAATGTAAATTTTCTCTCTTTCTCTCTCTCTCTCTCTCTCTCTCTCTTTCTCTCTCCCTCTCTCTCTCTTTCTCTCAGACTCATTTGCTCTCAGCATTTATCATGGAACATCAGATCATCCAATAAGCGAGTCTTGTAGGTGTCTACCTATCTACCCATCTATTCATCTGTTGTTCACTCCTTTTCCAACTTTGCTTTAACTCCATATACATGCATTTTGTTTTTTATCCCATCTGTCATAAGTTATATGTCACCTTTCTGCTTACTGTACATGACGGTAAATTTATGCTTGCGCGTGCACGTGCGTGTGTTTTTGACAGCCAAGCGGTACTGTAAGACCTCGAGTCCGGCCAGCAGTACGACAAGCAGCTACGCTCCCAGCAGCAGTGGCAGTAGCCTGAGCTGTGGGGGAGGAAGAGGAGGGAGAGGAGGAGGAGGAGGAGAAGGAGGAGGAAGCAGCGCCAGCAGCACCTGCAGCAAGAGCAGCTTCGACTACACGCACGACATGGAGGCCGCTCATATGGCCGCCACGGCCATCCTCAACCTGTCCACGCGCTGCCGGGAGATGCCCCAGAGCCTGAGCGCCAAAGGCCCCGAGCTTCTCGCACAGGTGAGCCCCTAGCACCTGTTCTCATACACATACACACACAGGGTTCTCTACCCGGGTTTTGATTTAGTACTTCTGTGTTTCTGTACTTTTTTTTTATTTTTATTTTTTATCGATATAGCCTTCTTTTAGCACCTCTGACCTGCTCTTTATTTCACACACAAGGACTTTTCTGTGTTGCTCTGACTGCATGATAAATTAATTCAGAGTTACTCTCCTTTCCATGCAGCGTTAGTTTAGAGCTCGACTTGTCGTAAAAGGTGTGGTTTTTTCATGCCACATTGAGCTCCACTGTGTGATGAGCAGCTCTTGATTTCTTTACTGACACAACGAATGCAGAGATAATACACAGGGTGAGAAGCAGCATCCGACAGCTGAAACAGAGCCGGYGCAGAATCAGCCTGGTTTTCTTTTCTTCTTCTTCTGTCTTTTCCTCTTTTTCCATCTGCCATCTTTTAATTCTCGCTCTCTCTCCCTCTCTCTCCCTCTCKCTCCCTCTCTTTCTCTTATCTCTCAATCCTTCTGTTTCTCACTCTTTCTCAGGATGAGACAGGTTGGATCGATGGTGCTTTCAGCCCTGGTCCAGGCTTGGCCTGTTTCTTATTGGGCTCAGTAGGAAGGGTGTGACCTCTCTGTTAGGACACCGGAGCTCGCTGTAGTCTAGAGAAAGCTAAGAGCAGGATGACTCAGATTGAGCACTGAGACATTAGACATGGAGATGTAGGGGACAGGGAATGGTGCAAGATCATGCTCTTCATTTCTTTTTTCGTTTCATTTTCCTTTCTTTATTTTCTTCTTATTTKATGATTCATTACCATTCCTATTATTTTTTTCAAAAATATAAAAAAAAAATTTGCTCTTCTCCATCCTTTTATCTCCTCTCTCCTCTGTTCTCCATCCTTTTCACTATCTTCCTGTTATCTTATCTATATATTACATCTTTAGATTATTAAATTAATGCCTTTTTATTTCTGTCTTATTATATGTACATTTCCATTTCTCCTTGCTTCAAATCTCTTTTTCTATTGTCTCATCTTACCGTCCTCGCCTTTCTTTCTCGCCTCTCTCCTCCAATCTTCAACTTAACATCACTTCACATCACTCCTCTCCTCTCTTATTCTCTCCTCCCACTCTCCTCTCTTTTTCTCCATTTCTTCTCYGGTTCTCGATTCCTCTGTTCCYTTCCCTTGTCTTCCCTTCTTTCATTCTTCTGCGTATTTTTTWAAATTTATTTTTATTTCTTGGTCTGCTGCGTTCTCTTGTCCAGAGTCCAGAGGAGCAGGAGGTGGAGGAGAGTGGGACTCTGGAGCTGAGCGTGGGTCGTGCAGGGGGCATGGGTGAGGGCACGGTGCTCACACCGCTGCAGCCCATGTCCCCTCAACGGCAAGCACTGCTCAACAGCCGCTGCTACCAGATGAGCCCAGACTGCTGGGACCTGCCAGTGGACTACACCAAGATTAAGAGCCTGGACGAAGAGCATAAAGAGGTACAGCCTCCAGATCCCACCTGGGAGCAGTGCTGCTTTATTGGAGTTTATACAGATGGATGGTAGAGCAGGATCTGCTAGTGTTTAGTTGGCCGCCGTATACCAAGCACTTTAGGGGACGAGAGTAATCTCTCAGGTTTTAATGGGGCAGCAGATAAAAACAGATATGAGATATATGTCACATTTTACATTTTGACATATGGTTTGTGTCTGGGAAAAAGAAAATCCAGAGGCACCATTCCACCAAAAGACCTTTAGAGACATCTAGTGGCAGAGACTGGAAGTGCATGCTGAGTCTCAGCACCTTCGGATTTTTATTTCCAACTTCGAATTTTGTTGAAGTTAATTGAAACTTTAGTATCGAAGACACTTAATCGAGCAAATTCAATCGAGTGAATTATTATATTTTTGATATGTAGCCCTTGACTGAAAAGGATTTTAAATGACGCCTCCCAACCGACTGTAATTTAATACAACCCTTGGATTGATCCATATACTGTACATTATTATTTATAAGTGTTTATCGAATTTTTTTTTTTTTTTATGGCCATGATAGGATGAGCTGGACCCTTTCCAGGAGTTGCTGGAGAATCAGCAGTACCCGGGTGAGGTGTCCCTACCTAGCCCTAAACATAAATATGCCCCATGCAAAGAAAGCAAGAAGGAACTCCTCACGTAAGAAGACAAACTTTACACCTTTCAACTAATTAAGGCTTTATGAGAATGTTTTTTAAACTTGCCGTAGAATTAGCATTTGGMCTTTTTTTTTGTCTATTAATTCTAAAATGCATTTTCACCCCAGACTCTCTAGCTGCCAGTTAGCTGATAAAGGAATGCGCAGTATGATGACGACAAACTCGCAGGATTTAAAGTAAGTCTTTGGGAAAATCACGCTTAAGTCATTTGGTGCACGTCTGTGTCGAGTAGAAGTTCTCACTGCATGCTTGCTCATGCTTGTTACAGGTGTCCTACTCCAGGGTGCGATGGCTCTGGGCACATTACAGGCAACTATGCCTCACATAGGAGGTAAACACACGAACGAACACACACACACACACACACACACACACACGCAAATACAAGCGTACACTTGTAGGCATTCAGGAGCGGTTGGTTCTTGATAATCTTAGTCATAAGAGCTTCCTCAAGGCTGTTGTCGAACGTGAAGCCTACCTCTAGGACAAATCTCAGTACAAACTCTTTGTTCTCGACAACAACAGTCAGTCGACTTTTGCGAAAGTTAATGAAACATTGAGGTTTAACTTTCTAGGTCTGACACATGCACGATTGTACATTTTCACGGGGAGAAAAAAGCGACGGATCGATCGGATCTGTTTCATTACGAGGTCCATTACTCTATCGTGACATCCCGTGTACAGTCCTGTCATGATCAGACACACGGCCCATCTGTTAATGCATAATTCAGTTCCGCACCTACCACATGAAGAAGCGGTAGTCACAGCGGCATTCACCTGCGACCTGCCGCCATCTCTCACACACGCATTCCAAATGCCTTGTATTTCATATTAAAAAGTAATATATGATTATGTGTATACTGTACAGTATGGATATTGCTTGAGCTCGCTGCATGCATTCCTAATTTTACCTAAGGGTGCCAATGTCTCTTGATTTGCCTCTATATTCTAATAATGAAAGTTCCAGAATGCAAACAGTAATGCAAATAATAAAAAAAGACATTTTCTCTGTTATAGTTTGTCAGGTTGTCCCAGAGCGAAGAAGAGTGGAATTAAAATCATACATAACAAAGAGGACAAGGATGATCAGGAACCAATTAAGTAGGTTTTCAATTACAGTAAGACCGAATGCATTTCAAGACATGTCACGCCCTGTTTGTGATAAAAAATTATTATCATTTATTTTTTTAAGTCAGCATGATAATCAGAGCACTACTTGTATATCGCAGGTGTCCCGTGCCTGGATGTGATGGTCAGGGTCACGTGACCGGGAAGTACGCGTCGCATCGCAGCGCATCTGGCTGCCCACTGGCTGCAAAGCGTCAAAAGGACGGTTTCGTGAACGGAGCGCCGTTTCCGTGGAAGTCTGGAAAGACCGATGGCATGACCTGTCCCACACCCGGGTGTGACGGCTCGGGCCACGTCAGCGGCAGCTTCCTCACGCACCGGAGGTTCGTCTGAAAAGGGAGACGGATTGTGGACACGGGCTTTTTCTTGGATTCTGAGGAAGCATGAAATATTTCTGTAAATAAAGCACATATATATATACATATATATATGTGTGTGTTTGTCTGTCCAGTCTTTCTGGCTGTCCCCGTGCCACTTCAGCCATGAAGAAAGCACGAATGACCGGGGTCGAAATGCTGACGATCAAGCAGCGTGCGAGCAAAGGTACAGCATTTGAAAATGAATCGTAACATCTCTCAGCAGGATAGTGTCGTCATAAATCAGCGTRATGGTTGTATCATTGGTGTGCATGAAAGTATTCGCATTTCCTCATCCCTTTTGTTTAGGAATCGAGAACGATGAAGAAATCAAACAGCTGGATGAAGAAATCAAAGACCTTAATGAATCGAACAATCAAGTAGAGTCAGACATGATTAAACTTAGGACACAGGTATGTTTTTTTTTATTTTTTAGTCTGTATTATTTCTCAATTCATTCTTTTTGAACCYGATTCTAAGACGTCTGTCTGCAGTCTTAGCAAACCTTCTTTCTTCGTTACCCAGATCACCACCATGGAGACCAACCTGAAGTCCATGGAGGAGGAGAACAAGGCCATTGAGCAGCAGAATGACTCACTGCTGCATGAGCTGGCTAACCTCAGCCAGTCGCTCATCAACAGCCTGGCCAACATCCAGCTCCCTCATATGGTACGAGACAGACAGGCAGCTTATCACCTACACACTACACCAGGCACTTTGAGATCAGATTGCCCAGAAATAACTCGGATGTAAAAAAAAACGYCAATGCTAGAGGATATAAAAAGGAAAAACCCGTATTAATAACTCGCCTAAACCTAAACCGCACACAGCTGTGGAGGTTGTTTGTGTGTAATGGGTCACTGATACAGCTGACTTTCTGCCATCTGCTTCTTTATGTATGTTGTTGAGTTCGTCCCAGCTCCATATGCTTCTGTGCTTAGGTCACTTTTTCTTCCTGATCATTCTATGAAAACAAACTCACACCTCAAATGACTGTCTTTCAGTTGAGTAAAAACATGGCTTCGAATGCGCTGGTAACACACTCATGCATTMTCTGCTCATGGCGCTTCATATTCTCCCCAAGACAGGGTGGGATTGGACAATCCCTGTTTTCGAATGCTGGCCATGTTGCTAAACAACTGAAACATGTCCTTTCTGAATATGGCTCCTCAGTCCTCCACCTTCACCTCGGGCGGAATGGGATTCGAGCCGATAACTCTCGGCACCCTTCACATCTCACCTGCATTGGATGATTGTTGGCTGTTTCTGTGCTGTTTCTAATTCTCGACATTCTCCATTAGGAGGCTGAGGCGAACTTGGATGCATAGACCCTTATTCCTCAAAGTTGTGTGCGAATCGGGTTCTTCATTAATCGGAACCCGATCTATTAATCTTGGTCTGGTTTGRTTTGTATTTTTTTGTTTGTTTGATTGTTTTTTTACAACCTGGAAAATGCTTTATTTGCAGTTAATCAACTCCGCTATCGATAGTATATCTATTGTTAAAATATAAGAAAAGTATCATTAGACAATCACATATTGTTACTAACGTTACTTCATACACTGCATGCATTGGATGCTTTTACTGAAATGCTTGGTATTAAGAACAAACATGGATCTTTATTAGTTTCATTGAGTAAGAGTGATCCTGGCATACATAACTCATCCCTCTTGTCAGTCATTGGTGGGGAAAAATGATAATGTATGMCACTCATCTTCAGACTAACTGGAGAAGGTGCTCAGAAATGACCTCCATCAGCATGGTACGTGGTAGCGAGGGTAGCACAGTGGTTAGGGCATTGGACTAGTGGTCCCAGGTTCAAATTCACTAATTTGGGCCCTTAAGCAAGGTCCTTAATCCTCAACTGTTAGATGGATGGATGGATGGATGGATGGATAGAGAGAGAGAGCTCCATCCCTAAGTATCACACCCATAAGTAATGCCTATCAGGAAGAAACTCTCCCTAATAGAGTGGTAATACTGCAGAGATATACAGTATATATATATGTATATATACTGTAGTTAGGGTGTGTTTCATACGAATTAGATATTAGCTATGTGAGGTTCGAAAAGGTCATATTATTTGTATATGTAAATAAGTGGGCAGGAGTTTGCATCCCTGGAGCTGAAGCTGATTCATCACCACCTGTTTCGATCTTATATGTCTCTTTCATGAATCAGACTTAAATTTGTTTGCGTCCTTCTTCACAAATCAACAAAAAGTCTTTTTTTTTTTTTGTTAAGTTTGTTTTTTTTCTTATGCAACTTTGACGAATAAGGGCCACTATGTTTCTCAAGTGCACGTTCACCTTTTCTCCATTCTTGTAAAGTATACAAACACCATTCGTTGAGATCTTCAGCATTTGGGGGGAAGAAAAAGAAAAGAAAAGAAAAGAAAAAAGAAAAAAAAAAGAAGAAGAAGAACTATGTGTCCAGCTAATAATAGTATTCTCTCTACACCTCTCCCCTGTAGAAACCGGTGCCACTGAAAGAGGCCCCTGTTAAAAATTACTGCTGTTTACAGATGCCCCACAGAGTAAGACATTCATTTTCCACAGTCTAACTTTATCCTTTTATTACTCCTATTATTTCTTTTTTTCCTTATAGCCGTCCTTTTCTCCGTTACGCCCACTGTGGTGTGTATATATAGTACATCACAATATGTGTTTCTTCATGARAGTTGAAAAAGCAGTCACAGAATAATAGTAAAGTGTATACAGTAGATGATTGCTGACATACAGTAGGAGTTACACCTTGAGCCATATTGACTTGTTTTCTAATAAGTTATAAACCAGATATGTAAATAGCTGGTGCTTGTTGATACTCTTGCCTTTCATGGCCCTGCAATTTGTGTGTGTTTTTTTTCTTTCATTAGTATCAGTGCTGAAACATTCACATGCATGAGATTCACCATAAGGCATGCACTCATAATACATGTTTTTGTCTTTTGTTTGTTTGTTTGTTTGTTTGTTTGTTTATTCATCTGTCCATCTCATGATGTACGGAGTATCCAGGACAGTTTAGAAATCTCATAGTTTCTTTGTTAGATTTGCCCCGTGCAGTTGATGATGCACAGAACGATCCTTTCCTAAGACATACCACTTCCCTGTCTCTTGTTTGTTCTACAACAAATACTTCAAAAAAGAAACAAAACTTCTCCCTTCGTTGGCTTTCATTGATTCCAATCTGTTCCACAGGAGCCGATGAACGAGCAAAATTTTGACAGTTACGTGAGCACTTTGACAGATATGTACACGCATCAGGACCAGTACCAGAGCCCTGAGAACAAAGCCCTGCTGGAGAACATCAAACAAGCTGTGCAGGGCATCCAAGTGTAGCTCCCTGAGCCACTGCCTCGTTTCTTTTTTTTTTTTTAAGGGCTTGCGCTAAGCAAGCGATGATAAGCAAAAAGAAAGAAAAGAAAACAAGGGGGGGGGGAGAAGAAAAAAAACAAACAATGTAAAAAGTATGGATAATGATTATGATTTTTTTGCTGCTGTAATTTATTGTAATATCTTTCATTATTTATGATTCTGTTATGCTTTTGAGGGGGAAAAAAATACATTAATTATTTGTTGCCTTGCTTTAACGATAATTACCAATGGCAAATGTTTTGAGGAACATTCATGTTTTGTACATTTTTTCATATGACCTGACATAATGTGATGTACTGTTTATAGCTGCTAATGTATGCACATTTTAGTGTATATGTATTTATTACTTGTAAACAAACAAAAAAAAACATTCATTGGTTTAAAAAGCTTAACGACAAGAAGGAAAAGTGGTGAAAATGTGGTATGCGGGAACTGTCAAGGGCAATCAGCTAACATAAGCTTTTCCTTTTAAAAATAAGAGGAAGTCGATGCGTACAGTGTAGGGTGTTTAATGTATGTTAAAAGGTTTTGTTTGGGTTTTTTTTGCTTTTTTTTATAATATGAAAGAATTTCACAGAGGTTTGTCATTGTGTTCAGAAAACGTTTCGCGGCGGTCTACGTGGGCACTCTAATGAAGTATACATGTTGGTCCTTCATTTTCAAAAACTTTGAAAGAAAAAAAATGGAGAAAAACAGATATATGAAGAAAAAAAAAAAAGTACAATTTTGTGAAACATCATGACACGGAAACCCACTGGTGTAAAATCCCAAGATTGTGAGAGAAGTGTTTCATATCTTCAACCATTCATCTTGTATATTCTTCAAATGTTATTCCCATTCGGTTAATTCCGGTCACTATGGAAAATATTAAGGAGACAATCCAGCATAAATTAGGACTTTACAGTATGATCATAAAAAAATATATATATAAGTAGGTAGTAAAATAGCATATCAGCAATATATGACAATGAATCAATCATTTATTTAGATATGGGATGCAAATGTTCGGGTATATGCAATTTCTTATTATAAACATCACAGGAAACTGATTAATCTTTTTACTAAATGTAAAGTATTGAGTTTTATATAAATCTTTTACTACAACCATGTTTTACAGTTTACACATGAGTGATCGAATCCAAACGGACGGATGCGTACGCGTTGTAATTATGATTTTACATTCCTCATGTTCTGTTTGCACAGGGACACCTTTGTTTCCATGTTTTGATGTTCTACACACACACAGGCAGGTGCCCAGGAGCTTGAATTGTGTGGAAAATGTTTTGCAGAGAGTTCCTTTGTTTGTGAATGTTGGAATAAGTATGTGCTGGACTTACAGGGTTAACGTCACTGTCCAATTCATCGCTATATCGATCTTATGCATTATCACGTAGAAAAAAAACAAAAAACAAAAAACAAAAACAAACAAACAAAACCAACAAAAAAAACAACAACTGTATATCAAAATCAGATGCAAAGCACGTGACATCTTTCTCTGTCAGTGTTATGTGCAGACATAAGCATTACGGTTATGTCATTTCCGGAGTACCATGTACCAAGGGCAGTATTTATTACATTTGTGGAAATCTGTATTTTATTATCACATTCTTGATTTTCTTGGGTTTTGTCTACGGTGAATCCGAAGCACTTTAAAGTCTGAGAATCACGGAAACCTGAGTAAGGTTTTACAGAAGCTTTTTAATAACTTGGACAATGGCAT
This sequence comes from Clarias batrachus, assembly GCA_003987875.1. Lineage (NCBI taxonomy): Eukaryota > Metazoa > Chordata > Actinopteri > Siluriformes > Clariidae > Clarias > Clarias batrachus. Next base: position 108,190 of record QMIH01001307.1, on the reverse strand, counting down.
GTTGTACAGGCCTAAAATCCTCAATTAACCGTTGATGGATGACTATAAGAGCAATCGGTTCCGGAGCGAGCAGAACTCTTTACTGGCACGGCCAGTCGAAACGTCTTCACGATGCATACGGAAATATACGTGCACTCAAGAGTTGTAGACAGAAATGCACTTGACCTCAACATATTAAACTCCCCGAGCATGTCCCCCCCGCCCCTTTTTTTTTTTTTTTTTTTTTAAATATTGATAACACATGCTGGCATTAAGCAGTATCGTATTAATGCTTCAGTTTAGTGGTTTAAGAGTCGGTTGTGTATACTAAGCATGATCTTCATAAAATACATCAGGTTACCATGCTGTCACCACTATACTTAGCTCTTTTCTTTACTCATTATAGGCTAGCACAGCATTTTTTAAAGAGTTCACGCCAAGGTGCTAATCATCCTCATGTATCATGCGTTCAAACAGGATAACAGATCAGCTTCTTTCTCTTCTCTCCAAAGCTTTGTGTATGCAGCTGCCGATGTAGTAACGCTTCTAATAGACTGATAGCAAACTTTTCCTTCCATAACCTCTCATTACTAATTCAGCAGGAAAAAGGACAATAAGCACAATTTCGCTGCTCACCTTTTGTTCGAACATATTGTAGTATCTAATTAAAAAAAAATGTTATCTGTAACTATTTAAATAGAAAAACACTAAGTACAGTATCACATGCCTGAATGCAGAATACTTTTCTTATTATTAATTGTGAATTCATCAGGTTACCATTTGAAGAGGACTTCAAGGAATCATTTTAAAACAGGATTTTATATTCGAAAAAGAAACATGGCTTTTTCTTATCTTGCGCTCTAACTTTAGCTCTTTTTTTTTTCCTTTTTTTTTTTTTTAAATACATGGCATGATTTTGGTTGATATGATACTTTTGGTTGATATGATACTGTAAATGTTTAAAGATCACAAGTTGCAGTGATATTTCATTCTGAAATTGTGAACTTTGTACAATTTTTATTATGCTGGTGTTGACATCTCTTAATCAATAAAACTTGTGTTGCCACAAAGGCATAGCTCCTTGATTTAGTGTTAAAATATAAGGAACATACATGTCGAACTTAACCACAAAAAGTTGACAGGAGTGGTCTCTAGTCTAGTCCTTCTTGACACTGATTTGCATTCCGGAAATGATTCAAATCTACTATGTCAAACATAAAGGAAGTTTTTAAAGAAAAACTACGTCACGCATTTGACCTTGCCATGACCTTGATCTTGCTTAGAGCAGTTCCAATTCTACATGCTAATTCATAAGCTGATTGCAATGATAACTCCATATAAGCACTACAAACATTTAATCACTCATTCGTCTGATATTCTACTAACGATAATCTTAAAGACAAAKACAAACTGCTGGCAAGAAGAACCAAGGACAAAAAAATCTAGCGAAGGGTACTAAAAGCAAGGGCCATGAGTTGCTGAATATGAGCGAGTAAGTAACATCTATGTTTAACAAACAAGAAGGAAGTCATTATAGAAAAACATATTTTAGACGTCTGACCTTGCTGTGACCTTGCTCAATATGGTTATAATGATAATTTCACAATTCTACCCCCCAACCCTGGAGATACAAAGCAACAGAGCTAGCTGCTGAGCCACCATGCTGAGTCGCTAATGGTTTGTATACTAAATAAATGAAACAGAAGAGGAGATTGTGAGTTTCTCTCTTGACCCCTCTTGTAATTCTGGTGACCCCACATTGTCAGGTTTTTATTTTCTACTTTCAGGAGACGCTCTCGAGAAAATGAGGTGTGATGTTTATGATAATGCACATAAGAGACGTTAGACACTAGACCCGTGTTTCTTGTCCTGGAAGAAATCAAGAGAAAGGTCCATCTCTCTTTCACTTTTTTGTTCTCACACACACATGTACGAAATATGTAACTACCTCCGGTCTAACAGGCTTACTGTGCTTTGTGTGAGTGTGGAACAGTGGCTGCGCTGTAGACTATATCCTATATCTATTTCCCCCTACTGTGACCTCATATAAGACCACAACCTTGACAAAAATACATTACATTAGGATTCCTTTCTCTCTCTTCCTCATTAAAATAACATTCTTTAAAATTGGTGTACTTTAAATAATTCAAAGATTTTTTTTTACTGATTTATTTTACAGAAATTTTACATATTCAATAGCATGGAAGGAGATCGTCTTGACCTATAATTAAAAAAAGTGCTGCTCTAGGCGTTGCTAGATCAATGTATCTCTCCACTCATATAGAGGATTTTGTGAAAAATGATCACAGATTCTTATTTAACACTGTAGCAAAGTGAACTAGGAATAAGGCCACCACAGAAACCTCCACATCAATAACATGCAGTCATGAGGACTTCACTTTGGGCTACCACAAAGGGTTGCCCACAGAAATCCCTCATTGGGCCCCAAAAGGGCAAAACTATAACCTACAGGGGGGTTTTGTACGTTTACTGTGGCCAAGCCCACAATCGCTGCTACACTTCTGGTCGAAGATCTCTTTATGGTCTGTTTGGGATGCGTATGGTGATTGTGGGTGGTTTCACTTGACCAAGAAGATGGTCTTAGACACTGCTGAGGCAGACTTCTCACAGATAGCTTTCTCTGATGGCTTGTGACTTGTGACAGTCATTCAATACAAACACTTTTGTACCTGAGCCTCCAATAACAAAAGTGGACTTCATACAAAACCTAAACATCTCTTCTCTTATACTGAATGTCCAGATCCTAACACACAGTATGACTACAGATCAATGCCTGTTATCCCTTTATGACGCTAATGAGGATGTGTTCCCTGTTGTGTCTGGTTCCTCTCAAGGTTTCGTCCTATTGATATCTTAGGGATATGTTCCTTGAATAGCTTTTTCTTGGCTTGCTCATCAGGGACAATCTGATCATTGTGATTCATACATATTTCCTCACACATTTTTATACTCATTTCCCTAATTTTCTTTTGATTCTATAAAGCTGCTTTGCGACAAAGACCATTGTTAAAGGCGCTATTTAAATAAAACTGAATTGAACTGAAATGAATGAATGAATGAATGAATGAACTCGGAATTCACACACTATGCAAATAGACAGTAAGTATATTATTATTATTATTATTATTATTATTATTATTATTATTATTATTATTATTATTATTATTATTATTATTATCATCCCAGGAACAAAATGCACTGATAAACAGAACATATTAGCATTACAGACATAAGGGAGAGATACAGACATTATTATGACATTTTATTGTACTCACAAAACATTGACATGTATTATTATTATTATTATTCAAATACACTGAGATATTTTTAGTCAATCTTTTTATTCAACTTCAAAATCAGGCAAAAACTGGCAAGATTTCGCACATGCGCACTGAAGGGGAAACAGGGAACGTAATTCTCTGGAACACCGGCAGAGGGCAGAAGGTTGTCACGTGACCGGAATTAAAGATGTCTGCTACAGAAGAAGATACGGAGCTTAGAGACCTTTTGATTCAAAATTTGGAAAACAATGGCGTTCTTAACAAGATTAAGGTAATTATATCTGTGTTTCCTATGAGTATATTTAACACCCAGTGTTGGCTTTGGTATGGCGGGAAGGTAAATGCTAAAGTATATAGCTGTAGCTAACTGTGTGTGCTAGACAGAGTGAATGACAACAAACAGTAGCCAGGGGCTCGGCTTATCAACAAACTCCTTTAACGGCTACATTTGGGCGAATGCAGGTGAAAACTTGCCCTTAACACAATTAATTTAATGTTTTTTTTTTAAGTACTCGTCATATGTTTTGCAAATCTGATGTAAGTTTGTTGCATGGTGCTGTATGTTTTGTTATTCCCAAAGAAGTGGAACATTTGCTGCTGTGGGGTTTAACAGACAGATCCCAGATGTTTCAGGGATCTACAATATTGTCCTAATATCTTAAAAATGAAAACGCAAGAGGATTTCTTCTCATGACCACTGCACATGAGATGAACAGATGAGAGCGCCGGACAGAATGAAGGCTAAAGCGCTGCTGCATCACCTCTTGAGAAAGAGGGTTTTGTGATTCGATTAAATTGTCCTCATAAAAAGTTGAAAGTTTCACCAATATTTCACAGATTGCTGTTCAGGAACGTCACTCGGGATCATTCTAACRTGGCTGATGCAAAGTTGAAATGAAAGAGGTGCAAGCAAACCGTTAGAGTTGTTGCAAAGAAGAGACCATGTAAAGTAGCACCAAGTGGCACATTTTGATGAGGGTTCACATCAGACTGCAGTTTAAACGAGAGCCATCATGGGATTTCCTTTTTGTTTGTTTATTTGTTTGTTTTTCCTTACTTTGTGTCACTGTGCACAAATGAATCTTTAAAAATACTTCCATTGTCTCAAATATGACCACATATCAATGTCATGATTAATTCACCTTTTTACCCACGATTATGGTTAATAAACGACTGTATTATATATACAGTGAAACCTTGGATTGCGAGTAACTTGATAGTAACTAGTACTTGTACTGCAATAATGGCCTCCGTGAAGAAAAAAAAGGTTAAAAATGCTGTAGCAGTGTATGAGATCAATCTATTTAATGGCAGCGAAAAAGCAAGTGTCATTAGAGAGGTTTCTTGTTAAAGATTCCAGTTGCCGACAGTGACTCTGTCAGACAGCAGTGATTCCGTTTTTGTGTGTGTGTGTTTGTGTGTGTTTGTGTGTGTTTGTGTGTGTGTGAGAGAGAAAGTTGTCCTTCACAGTATCCCTCTCACTTCTTACACCAGCCTTTCAATGGCCAAGTACGTACTTTATATTGACTTTATATTTTCTATTTATTATTTTTATATGAATATTTTAGGGTTGTGGAACAAACCATCATTATATTTTAAGTTTACATTATGGGGACATTTGCTTGGATTACAATCATGCTTCCAGAACATTATGCTCGCAACCCAAAGCTTAACTGTTTATTACATATAATATAAAATCTAGATTGTTAAATGCTGAATGATGGTAAGATGAGATGAAAGATGGAAATCACCAGGAACCTTCAGGTTTTGTTACAAGTCTAAAAATTAAACTTTACAATAAACTTGGCAAATAATTTGCTCCTAGTCTCTTCTGCTTGTTGCCTGTCCTTAGTAGTGGTTTCCTAGCAGATAGTCTGGCATGAAGGCCTGATTCACACAGTCTCCTCTTAACAGTTGTTCTAGAGATGTGTCTGCTGCTAGAACTCTGTGTGGCATTGACCTGCTCTCTGATCTGAGCTGCTGTTAACCTGCGATTTCTGAGGCTGGTGACTCGGATGAACTTATCCTCCGCAGCAGAGGTGACTCTTGGTCTTCCTTTCCTGGGGCGGTCCGCATGTGAGACAAACTTTGTAGCACTTGATGGTTTTTGTGACTGCACTTGGGGACACTTTCAAAGTTTTCCCAATTTTTCGGACTGACTGACCTTCATTCCTTAAAGTCTTAAAGTAATGATGGCCACTCGTTTTTCTTTACTTAGCTGCTTTTTTCTTGCCATAATACAAATTCAAACTCTTTGAATGAGAAGGTGTGTCCAAACTTATATAGATAGATAGATATAGATATGTGTGTGTGTGTGTGTGTGTGTATGCGTGTATGTATATATATATATGCATGCATGCCATCATAGTTTACTTACAAGATTTGTACTGTAAATATCGAAATAATTAAGTTAAAGGTTAAATTAGAGGTTTAAAACTATTAAACCTTGGATTTTTTTTTTTAATAAAAGAGTTCTCCATGTTGCTTCTGGAGTCATGTGACTACGCACACATTGTGTTTTTTATGGGGACAGTACGTGAAGGGGAAACACAGAGAGGGGAAAATATTAACAGAAATACAACAAGAAAATAAATAAAAATTCATTTTATAAATATTTGATTATTTGGCCAGTCCTATTAAAGGGTCAAAAAACATAAGATGAGTCAAACACATCTTTTAGTAAGGACTAAATCTTATTGGTGGCATGATCAGCATGCTGAGAGAAACTTTTTTCCTGCTTTTAAACTCCTCTGCAGCACTGTGCGATGCTAAACTACCATACAACCTTTATCAGTACAGAACATAAACAATACTTCTACTAACATTTATATGACATTTTTGACTGTTATTCTATTTTTATTTCAAAAGTTAGGTGTCTTTTTTTTTTTACATGTTTTATGTGCGCACAAACATCACAAGCTCCTCGTATGTCTAACAAACTTGGCAAAATAAAGAAATTCTGGTTAGTTGTGAAAGTAGTCGAATGAGTCAGTGTCAACGATAGAAGATTTAACAACAATTTTTTTTCTTTTTTTTCTTTTAAATAATAAATTTAAAATCTCACGTTTTTTATGAACACATGTTAATTTAGGGTGATATTTTTTTATTTACATGTTGATATAATACTGTACATGTTTCCTGTATGAAATTACAACTCAGATTTATGTCTTACAGTATATACAGATGATATACACAGCTGGTAGTATATACACAGCTTAAGGATTTAGCATCTGTCTGTCTTTCTGTGTACAGGCCGAGCTTCGAGCTGCTGTATTTCTGGCCTTAGAGGAGCAAGACAAAGTGGAGGTAACTTAACACAAACAATCATTTACCATGTACATATTTATGACTGTGAATGTTTAAGATTCTGAATAACTGCTATATCTCGTTTGGTCCCACTAGAATAAAACGCCACTTGTAAATGAGAATCTGAAAAAGTGTCTCTGTACTAAAGATGGTAAGTTACATTTCMACTATATATTTTTTAAATTAAGTACTTTTTAACCACAGCTGTCTTCTTATCTAATTCTTTGCAGGACGGCTCGTGGCCAGTTTAATCACAGACTTCCTGCAAGTCTTCAATCTAGACTTCACCCTTGCAGTTTTTCAGCCAGAAATTAACACGGTATTGTGATGTTCAATACTTCTCACTAAAAAGTGGAAATGGCTTATCTGTGGTGAGGAAATGAAAGGCACCTGGTTTAAAAGAAAAAAAAAGTGCCACATTTTTTTCTTAAAATATGTTTGCGTTTCAGGTCATAAGTCATACCACTTTGTGCAATATTTGGCAAACTATTTCTCATTACATTTTGACAGCTGCAAATAAAATATCTACACAGAGGAGAAAATCATGTCTGCAGAAAAAAAAATGATGTGGTTCACATCAACAAACATGTCAGAGCGAGCAGGTGTCACTGCTGTTGGTCTTGTCTGTTTAATCAGGTCACATGGTGCCAATCCTGTGAAGTGTTTATTTAGAAATAATTCCATTAAAATGACTTGCAAGAAAAGACAATTGTTTGTTTTCTTTTGTTTTTTTTTGATGAACATTTCCAACAACATTCATTAATTTACTCAGTAATCTATATTTTTTTAACCTAAAATAATTTTTTTAATCACCATCACTGTGTCAGATTTGTCGTTTAGTCGCATATGTTTTCATACTAGACTCACCTCGACAACGTGGTTTTATTTTGTTACCAGTGAATCAGTATGATGATGTAGAATTCTCCAGCAAATGCAAATCCAACAATTAGAATCAGCTCCACGCCTTTTATCATCTTAATTTGTCATGAAATAATTAAGAACTAGGCCACAACTGGCCATTTAATTGATAATCAATCAGCTGTCCAGTTACTTTTGAGACTGTAAACCAAAATTACTGTTAATTAGGGAAAGGACACATGYGATAGGATATTACGTAGATTCCTAGGTGCCACTTTGATTTGTATTGTGATTATTTAACTATCATGATTTTATAAATATCCTGAATTTATATTTTTCCAGATTATTTTACAATTCTAATTAAACTCACTCCTACCGCAGAAAGTACTTTTAACACCACAGTTTAGAGTTTAGCCACCCGTAGGATTATAGAGAAACTGCAGCGTATTATTTCCAATTGTCATGCAAACGAATGACGATATGTAACTGAATCAACCCCCCATTTCCACAGTTAATGCAGTGTTGTCTGATAAACTACTTGAATTAATTCTACAGTACACAAAGCTACCCAAGAGTCGAAAATTTACGCTTCAATCATATCTTGAGTGCTCTGTTTAAAATCCATAATGGTGGTGTACAGAGGTAACAAAATGAAAACTGACTTCATCAGACTTCAAAGCACTTGTGTACGTTACTCAGTGGTTCCCCCTGTCCTACATTGCGCTCTACAGTGTACTTAAACCAAAACTCCCTGCTCCCTGTGCAGTAAATGTCTCTGAAGGTGACATCCCTTGATAAAATTGCTTTATTTGGAACACCCTGTAAACGCAGACATCACTTCCTTTGGGTGTTATCCTGACATACCCGACCTTAACGTAATCACCATGGATACCTGTTGTTGCGATTGTCAACATTTTAACATTTCACAGTACTGAAATAAAATATAGTATGAATATTCAAACAAAAACATCCA
>QMIH01001307.1:85418-99759 GCA_003987875.1 Clarias batrachus | reverse complement strand
TATATATATATATATATAACAAAACATTTACTGTTCAAATGTATGAATTGCCAGTAAATGTGATTTAATTAATTTAGGTGATGAATGTTGTCATTTGGAAAGAGAATTACTTTTGTTCAGATTAATATGCTATGTAATATAATTTTTTTTTGTTACAAATATGTTGGTTAATTACAAATGATAATTATTTTGTAATATTAATTTTATTTCCTCCTTAATAATGATGAACGGTGCATGAAATGAATGCACATTGAGCTCATTGTATTTTTGGGACAATTGCCGATTTTACTTGTCCGCTTCCGGCGAGGTGATATAAGCCATTGTTTCATGTTCCCGTCTCTATTAGCAGTTCCCTTTATACTGAGAAGTTTTTCTCCCTGTGGTTTGAAATCTTATTCAACATGACTGAATCCCTGGTGAAGTCCACTAAGTAGGGAACTACTAGCTGATCTGAGCACAGCCGTGGTGGTTTCTCAGCCCTAAAGCTAATTTAACCGCCTTCTCTGAATTACCGTGTGTGTGATAGTGGAGGGAAAACACTACAATGTGCAAGGCAGGGGGTCCTCCAGGACAAAGTGAACCACTGCTATAGATAATGGTATCTTATAACGCCGCTTAAATGTAAAGAGAGCATTTTATCAGGTACTGTGTTTAAACTTTAGAGTTTCACCAAGACTCTTAAACTTTTTAGGTCTTTTTTTTTTTAAACTTAGCATTTTTTAAAAACCAACCACACGTATTTGAAACACTTCAATTTTATTTGTCACATACACAGTGAAATGCTTATAGGSCCATGGCCYGTGACTTACAATAATAAAAAAAAAAGAAAATGGAGTATTCAAATAAAGAATATAAAATATGAAATTATAATATACAATAATTATACAAATATAGAAAACGTTTAGATGTGAAATTTACACTAAGTACAAGTAATATAATAGAATTATAATTTTGTATGAATAGTAATATTTTGAACCCACCCTGTTTTGCCTAGGTAAATGGACTGGACGGCCGCGAAAGTTTGTCCAAGGAGCTTGGTTTCTCTGATTGTGACGGGAATAAGAGCATGCCTCTGCTCCTTGAATTAATTAAGAGAGGCAGAAACAAAGAGAAGTTTTCTATTTTCTCAGAGGTAAATGTCATTTTCTGAGTTTTTAAAAAGCTGCTGAATTTAGTAATTTAAGAAAAAATGTTCTCTTTCATCTCCCCATTCTCTCTCTTTCTCACAGGCAGATCGAGTGACGCACATTCCCAACGTAATTCGTCTGTATATGTTTAACCTATTTTATACACCTACGGTATACAGTAATGAAAGATGAGCTACAGTATTAGAATGAAATCCAGTCTTATATTAAAACCCGCTCTTCAACTCTTTAAGATGTGGTCGATCTCAGGTTGATTCATCTCACGATAAAGATTCATCTTTACCCCACCCCGCACATTTGCGCCCCAGCTATATAATTTAGGTCACACAAAGGAAGGAGGATGTAAATTAAGGTGTTTAGAATTGTGTGAAAGAATTCTTTCCTGTTCAGCTACATTTTGCAAAACAACTTTGTCCTACTTCTGTGCATCTGGTAACTGTGCTCAGTAGTTTAYATCAGTGTGGCTTTACCAGACTCTACACGAAATCATAAAGTCTTATTCTATGTCTTTAGACTTCTCGTAGATGTAGTCATGACTAGTACAGTTGTGTTCTTAAATCTGATTGGTCAGCAGGCGCTGTTTAATATTCTATCACAGCTGCTCTGATAGTAGTTCCAGTTCCATTGCAAATCTTGGGTTCTTATCGATGCGTTAATTTTGATACATTACTGCTTCTTTACTGTAAACTCGTAATAAGCTGTGTATTTTCTGTATCATTTTTTTAAAAACAGATTTATAGCTAATATAATTTAAATAAGAATATATAACGTGCATGAAATAGTTTTGTTAATGTCAAACAGATGAAAAATGTTGATGTGCCTTTTTTCAGTTGATTAAAAATAAAGAATTGTCCAGTTACTGTGGTACAAGGAATAAATCCCTTCAGTGTAGGCTCTTATAGGAAATTAAATATAAAATTTTATTCCTCATACAAAAATGTCTAAAATGTTTAACTTTAATAAACAATAACTAAAAAATGGCTGGATATTTTAGGAACCGTCTCCTCGTCAGATTGCCGAAGCACAAAAGAAATTCGATTGCAGACGCAAGGTAATTCTGTACTTATACGTACTTATCTTTATGTTGTAATTTTTTAAAACCGGTCAGGTTTTATTTGTTTATTTGTTCTGTCATTTCTCATATCTTACATAATTTATATTACTGGTTTATAACATAGGCGTTTTTTATTTTCCTTAAACCTAGGACAGGAATGGTGGTTTGGGTAGAGATGAAGTTCTTGGCGTTTTCCTGGAGCTTGTTCCCAGTTTTAGCAAGTAAGGTGCCTTAGATAAACGTACACACCATGAAGCCACAAGACGAGTCAAACKTAACCTTATCTGATCTTAGTAACACTGTGTATGATCTGAGCTTATAACTGACCCATATAAAATCTGGCTACTTCCGACACATTGTGAATGATTATGAAATCAAGTGTGTGAGGTTTCCACCACAACTGTGGTCATGGCCTCTTTTATGACTTTGTGTCACAACCTACAGCTAACTAAGAAAACAATTATCAATCTTTCACAAACTCACTTTTGCGACAAATTTAATTGACTCTTCAATATTATTTCAAATATTCTTTAGGAATTATGAACAAATAATAATGTAAGTAATACTGTAAGAACAAATTCTGAAGACTCTGTTTGTGTGTCCGTGCATGACTGTACTGCTGCTACTAAATGAAGAGGTATGCTAGAACAATTTGTGGCAGATGAACTTGGAACCAAAGATATAAATAATTGTAAGTACTCTTGTTTCTACTGTGTTTTTTTTTCCCCTTGCATGTCAGTGAGTGTTAGACACAGTGGGCTGCAGTATGGTTACTGAGGTTTTCTCTTCTTTTTTTCCATAGCTGTAGACTTCCAGGAATTTTTGGGGCTGTTCAAAAAGCTTTATTTACAGTGCAGAAGCGTGGTAAGTAAGCTTGTCAGCTAAAATTCGTAATATAGTAACGTGGGTGTTCAAGTCAAACCAGGACTTTTGTTTGTGAAGAAGGGTAAAAACTCCCTCAATTCCTCTATATAATCCCCAGCTACACTAATGCACTCATCTTAGTGTTTCACTAGTGCATGGATACCAAATGTTGAAAGTCACTATGCTGGAGCCATAATCAGACTGCCTCACGGTTGAAACGCTGGCCTCCTTGTAACTCCTTTAATGTCCCAAATGTACAGGGGATCTGGCAATAATCCCAGACGAGTTCATGTAATGTGCAAGCAGTGTTGGTGAATTTTTTTGTTTACCGTTCCCACAGAAAGATTGACCCTTTTGCAAGGATCAGTCTTTCGCTTGCTGTATGTTAACATGAACAACTGCAGTAGACTCAGAGCCACCTCTCAGCATTGTCATTCACTAATATACAGCCTTCTTTAAAACGTTTGCACTATTCAATGTTAGGAGTCTCATCACCGTACTGCGCATCATGTCTTCTGTATCAAAAGTCCAGGTTTGAATTGAACACCCCTCTTAATATTACTACTAATACACTGTTTAGATTTGTTCTCTTAGTTTAAAGCTTAAAGTGTTTTGCACATAAAAACATGTTCTTTGAAACATGTACTATTTTGCAGGTTGCCAGTGATGGAAGTGATGGAGTTCACGCTGCGTATAAGGTTACTGAGGAGAAGATCAGTTCATCACCTAGCAGCAAGGTTAGAACATTTCACTTACATTCAATTACACCTGAATTTCTATGATTGGCTCATGTTTTTTTTTTATTTTTTTTTATTATACATTTTTCTCTTCAACCCCACACATTCAGGCCTAAACTACTAAAACCTGCAGTTCTGTATGCTTTAAATCTACTATGTACATGCAAATAGAAAGGTGAAGCCTTTGTTGCGTTTAGCGTATCAAAAGCAAAATCTTTTCTTTGCCTGCCTCATAAAGCATAAAGGGGCTTCCCCTGACAAAACTGAAATCTCATTACCCCTCTTCCAGCTCTACATTTGATTTATAAGTACTGGAAATTTTCAGTGACTTGAATCACAGTGGTTTTTCTTTTGCTACACCATCTAAGGATGTAGAAGTGAACCTCTGTGTGTAGTAATTCAATAGCACAATTTCTAAAATAATTGCTATATTTTTGTTGCTTTGTAGATATTCATATTTGTTAATTAGAGCTGTGTTTTAACATTGGAGGAAATGACTGAAGTTAACTAAGCTACACTGGCAACTTCCTGTGGGTTATTAGTTTTTTTGTTTGTTTGTTTGTTTTATTTCTTTTTTCATAGTTTTTGTTTCTTTTTCCTATGTTTCTCTGCAGGTATCTGTGTGTGTGTTTGTGCGTGTCTGTGCTTTTGTTTGTCTGTGTCTTTGACTGTCTTTCTGTATTTACCTGTCTATTAATTTCCTTCTCTGTCTCTTTGTGTTCCTCCCTTACTTAGTGGTGGGGACAGTTCCCTCTGTCTCTGCTTTTCAAAGTTTAAAAAAAATATATATATATATACGTAATAAATATGTAAAATGTGTGACCTGCATCTGTATTCAGCCCCCCTGAGACAATACTTTGATCCACCTTTCACTTAAGTTACAGCTGCAAGTCTTTGGGGTATATCTAGAGAGTGAAATTTGCTGATTCTTCTTTGCAAAATAGCTCAAACTAAGTCAAAAGCAGATGTATACTGCAATTTCCAATTTCCAGGATCAATTAAATAATTACATTTATGGCCTAGACTTTGACTTGGCAATWCTAACATGTGAATCTGCTTTGATCTAAAGCATTTCATTGTAGCTCTGGCTGTATGTTTAGGGTTGTTGTCCTGCTGGAAGGTGAACCTCTGCCTCTTTTGCAGACTCTAACAGGTTCTCTTCTAGCCTTTATCTGGGTCCATCCATCGTCCCCTCAGCTCTGAGCAGCTTCCCAGTCCCTGCTGAAGAAAAGCATCCCCACAACATAATGCTGGCCCCACTATGTTTTACGGTGTGAATGTTGTGTTCAGGGTGATGTGCGGTATTAGTTGCCTTTAGGTCTAAAAGTTCAATTTTGGTCTCACCAAATCACCTTTCACACTTGATGCAAACTGAAAACGGAACTGCTTATGACTTTCTTTCAACAATGGCTTTCTGTGTAATATATATATTTTCTTAAAGGCCAGATTTGTGGAGTGCACAACTAATAGTTGTCTGGTGGACAGATTCTTCTGCCTGAGCTGTGGATCTCTGCAGCCTCTCCAGAGTTACCTTGGGCCTCTTGGCGGCTTCTCTGATTAATACTCTCCTTGTCTGGCCTGGACAGCCATGTCTTTGTAGATTTGCAGTTGTTCCATACTCTTTCCATTTTTGGATAGTGGATTGAACGGTGCTCACTGTCACTCATCATCTATACCGCCTAATCCTGTATTCAGGGTCACGGGGGCCTGGAGCCTATCCCAGGAGTCTTAGGGCACAAGACGGGGTGCCAATCCATCGCAGGGCACAGACACACATACACTCACTCATTCACACATGCACACCACTTATTCACTTTCCACTTGTGTCGGTCTATCACATAAAATCCTAATAAAATACATTTACGTTTGTGGTTGTAACATGACAAAAGGTGGAAACGTTCAAGGGTTATGAATACTTTTGCAAGGAACTGTATGTATTTGTTGATAGTTTGTTGTATGTACAGTAGTATACCACTTCTGTGCCCATTCCACCACAAGTACATTTCAGACCCGTGGGAAACTCTGCTGTCTGTGTGCCAGTGTGTGTATGTGCATCTTTTTTTATTTCTCTCTCAGTGCACATTGGTTCATTGGTTGATTGGTAACCAACAGGTGTGGTTATAGAGTGCTTATTTGGGTTGATCATTGTGTTCTCACGTTCAGATACCCAGGTATAAGGGCTTGATAAAGGCCAGTGCAGCGCAAGATGAGACATCTGGGCCTCAGGTAAAGCACAGGAAGTGCTAAAAAAAAGACCTTCTGCTTTTCACAGCACCTACCTCATCATGCAGCTTATCAAAGTGACAGAAAAGTAGCTCGGCAGTGTCCATGTTGATGCAGAAACTCTGTCTTCTAAATCATTTCAGCCTTTTCTGTCATTCCCCTCTGCTGCAAACCATGGCTAAATTACCCCAGCATTTCCATTAATACAGGAAATGACTAAGCACTTAACTCGGCGCTATACGCAGCTGCTTCACTTACATAAGCATTTAAGATCATTTAAAGCTTTGACTAATCAGTGATTCATTTAACATGACGCTAAGAGCTCACCTCTTCACGACAGCACAGTGACTCAGCAGTTACGTTCAGGTGGTGTCCTATTTTTGCTAGTGCACCAGGAGAAGATTTTAAAGGGTGGCACAGTGGTTCAGTGGGCATCATGTTGAGGGTTTGTCCATGCCTTATACCCAGTGTTGTTCAGGTCTTACATTTTCATTTAACTGAAACAGAAAACGGTCAGTATTTGATTGATTGATTGATTGATTGATTTTCGCCAAAATGTATTTTTAAATTGGCCTTAGCTCATCTTCTTTTAAGAACATGATAGAAATAAATAAATAAATAAATAAACATTTTGATTAGCACAGATTGTTAGCTACCTACATAATATTTTTATTATGTAGGTAGCWAAAACCGCCACAAGTTTTTAGTTGAGATCAACGAAACATGTTAAAAGCAGACAAGACCTGTATAAATATATTAATATATGAATAAATAGACAGATAGAGTTTATACAGTACTGTGCACAAGTCTTGAGAAGCTCCTCATTTCTTTACATAAAATTATTAAATTACATTTGTTAAATTTAATAAATGGCAACACATGTATTATTGCGACAGCCTGCAAAGTGCCTAATGATACAATTTAAAAACTGGCTGATTATGTAGCATTACTGTTTCCCTCCTTGCCTGTTCTAACCAGTTAGCATTCATCATCACCGTTATACTAATCACCGGCCTGGTCATCAGTTACAGTATCATCTGCACCTCGTGTTAGCTCACCATAGCTTTTTCAAAGTAAAAATGCTTCCCGACTGTGAATATGTCGTTTTCGTCACTGTCTGCAATCAGCACCAGTTCGATTTCACACACATGTAAAATTGTTAAGCATGTCACAAGAGAAACACAATTATGCATAATTGTCAGCAGATGGTGAAATTCTCGCTTTAAATATTACACACTACTTGGGTTATGTAATGCAGAAATAATATGAAGTAAAAGTACAGGTAGTTGTTGTGTTTTACTTTTACTTTACTACATCCTACAACATTTTTAAAATAAAACTACACAAGTAAAGTATCTATATTAAATATTGACATTAGTACAGTAACAAAGTAAATTTAGTAAACTTTCCACCCTTGGGCTCTGTACTTCCTCTCTTTGTTCTCATTGGATTGTGTTAATGGCTTTAGTTCTTCTGATGTAAGGGAAGTTTGTGTCAAAGGCTTAAATATGCCCTCTTTTTGACAATAAACAGAGATCAGACACCGTCGTCATACATGCTGTGTGGTATTTCTCCTGGCTAATTACATAAGCATACCTAGGCATGGCGGACACATCAAGCAAAAATTCTTTCTTTGCGTAATTTTATACTTAAAATCAGTCGCTGTGTTGGTTAACAAACAGAAAACATTCCTCTGAAACTAGTCAGGTACTGGACTGAAAATGAGAGATGATAAAGTCCTTCTGGAAGACTGCATTCAAGAATACAAGAAAGTCTGACCCTTAGGAAGCAAAATATGTAGTAATTAGGTATGGCTCAAGACTTCTGCACAATGACAAGCAAATGAGAGGAAGTTAGTTGAGTTGTCTTATTTCAAAAAACATTCTGTGTAAACAGGAGATGTAAAATCAAAATACTGTGAAAATCATGCAGCGGTTAAGCTAATAACAATAAGCTAATAAGATACATAAGTATCTGTGTAAAACAAAATGCTGTGAACTATTGATTTCTAGTCATTTAGAGCAAGGAAGCATTTTTAATTTACTTGTCTCTGTAATATTCGTTATCAACTCAGAAAGCACCTCGGGCGTACTCCAGCATTCTAGCCTAGACGGCACTCGTGCATGATTGTTGTTTTGGAAAGTTGCTGCTATATTCATTTGATTTATACATTTCAAAGTGGCTAAAAATACTAACTATACCTTTTAAAGTTATTAATAATAAAAAAAAGTGTCATCTCATAACTGTGGCATTTCTGTGGTACTGTATCACCACTACAGGCTGGAGAACCACCAAGTCACAGTGAGTCACTGATCCCTCAGAAGAGCAGAGCATTTGTAGCCAGTGAAGCGTTTATCACCAGCAGGAATGAGCCTGCAGCCCTGAGGAGCGCTCTTGGCCTGGAGGACGATGACGAGGAAGGGGACTCGTTCTTTGACGATCCTCTCCCAAAACCACAGAAGACCTATGGCTGGTAGGAACAGCTGTTTGGAACAGATTTCTCTTCACCGTACAGTAATCCTCATATCCGCAGCACATTGCAGGTTTTATCTCATTAAAGACTTTGCGCCTTAGTGTGACATGTTAGAAAAATGAAATGAGTCTGATTGTTTTGGCACCCATTTTCTGCAGTAATTTTTATCAAAAAAAAAAAAAAAGATTTATAAACTTGTCTCTAAAATTATTCTTTTGTAAGGGGTATTGATTTTATTTTATTATTTTTAAAATCTGAGTTATAAATAACTTTTGCTGTATTTAACATGCCTTCCTTACATGCATCTTCTCTTTCATTGTGGCATCACTGCATTGGGGACTGTAGTTTTCAATCCACAGATAAGCCATACACAGGGCAGAGACTTTCTGAAAAGAGCTTTAGTCAGAAAGAGTAAGTATTTCCTTTATTCTCAGGGTGCGTTAGTTGCTTTCAGTAGCCGACTCTGAGCTATATGTCAGATTTTCCCCGTCAGGCCTCCTGTCAGCTCTTAGCGCTTTTGTATTGCAGCTCTGTTGTCTACTCAACCTCGTCCTTCCTTCCTCTTTGTTTCTCCCTTTTTTCTTTTACATGTTTCTCTTTTTCTGTCACTGCCTGTCGTCCTGTTTCTGCTTCCTCCCCTGGTCTTGGTCCTGTAAGGAGCCAGCACCCGCAGAGGGAGGAGAGCCTGGCAGGGCCATCCTTCTCCAAAATGAGGAGGGGTACTAGCCTGAATGAGTGAGTGTGCATGGAGTGATCACTCTGCCATTCAAGCCCACCGCAACCATCTTACCCATGGGTGCAAAACCAGGCTCTCTGGCCCTTTGGTGCCATGGACTCATCATTACTTCATTTTAAATCTCTGTGATTTTGAAAACGGTGTGTTCAAATAATAAATTAATGTAAATTCCACAAGCTCACCTCTGACATCCATCTTGATCTGTTTTTGTTCCTGCCTTTACCATTTCCTTCCTTTCTGCACATTTGCTCATCTTTTTAATCTTAAATGTGTTTCCTTTGACTGTTCTCTTGGGTATGCGTACGTGTGCGTGTGCGCACATGCTCTGTCTGGCCTCAGTCTGTCAGCTATAGGCAGTGACACTGAGGGTGAGGGGGAGGACATGTTCTCAGATGTTGAGAGCAAGCCCAGCACTAACTCTGAGTCGAGGTGAGCCGGCTCTGGTCTTCCTGCTAAAAAGTTTTTTTTTTTTTTTTTTCCTGCTTATGCTGACACKTGACAGAAATCTATCCTACCTGTTAGCGGACGTACCACTATCACTAACCTTTTKCTGTGTCTTTGTGTTGTAGGAGAGTAGGACCTGCAAAGACAACTACTTCACCGTTGTCAGATACACCACCATTAAAGAGTATAGAAAACAACCCAAAAGACCCCGTCACCAGTAAAGACGGTAGGAAAACCTCTACACTTCTGGAAATTGATCACACATACCGTCACTAAAATGATATCAGGCTACAATTTAAAACATTTTATATAGTAATCCAGTTTGGCCCATATGAGTCAGCCGTGCAAGTTGTCCTCTTCCTTTGCAGCAATTCAAAGACCTACAATATATTTAAGTGAGCGAGCAAGGGTGAGGAAATCGCTGCCTTTGGTGCAGCTGATTCTAACCAAGTACAGGTGTGAACAGAATCAAACAGGAAGTTGACCACAAAAAGCTTGAGTTGCAAAGATGTCATATGATCTTGATTTTATTTTTTCTGTCCCCCAGTTATACAGTGAATTATTTAGTGGTGTTATGAAAAAATATTTATATACACATAAAAGACACTACTGTAGCAAAAGAGGCGAAGCATTAATGTAAATTAAATAAACACATTAATAATTTAATTATTTTGAAGATGTCCAGGATTACAAAATTAGAATTCAGCACAGTGGGGTTCAGGTTAATTGGACAGAGTTAAAATGCAGTAAGTGACATGAAGGAATGAGGTGAAGTGAAGGAATGTAATGGATGCTTGAATGAATGCATGATTCAGGTTTGGTTAAATTATTAATTGATAGTTTTAATGTGTTTTAAATGCGCGTTTTTTGCACTATAGCTTTTCACTTAATTGGTCCATGTTTAATTTTAGGACAGAGTATAGGTAATCATTTTGGAAATATTGGTGTTTTCAGGGTTTTTGTCAACCCTGAAGTCACTGCTGTAATAAATCATTTGAAGAATGGAACCAATATCTTATTTCCTGAGTCTACCCTGTTCATTTAATATTAGAATTTGAGGATGATAAATTATAAGCCTGTCAATAAAATGTTTTTTTTTTTTACTTTCTTTCTTTACATTTAGAATTTCAGAACTATGAGGTTAGAGTATTTGTTTTATTAATGTAGTGTTTCTTTTTATACACATCTTTAACCCATGTACATCCGTACTTAGTGTAGTAAAGTGGAGCGAGACATTGTGACCATCAGTCAGCAAAATGTCACCATTTAACACGCAGAGTGTTAAAGAGTGAGTCTTCAGTTACACTGCAGGAACCTCAATAACACATCTTGCTACAGATTGGAGTGTGGTTTTTAATGTTTGTGGTCTCTTCCCCAACCCTCCTTCTCCTGTGTGCATCAGACTCTAAAGAAAAAGGCCTTCAGGATTTAAAACTGCAGAAGGAGAAAACTGGATCTTCTCTGCCTRGTGAGAGATCTTTAAATTCCTAAGCCACTTCTAGACACTCAAATATCTAGTGATATTTGATACTTTTATGTATRTTTGGGTGTGWTTTATTTTTATTTATAGTACATTTAGCATGTGTATTGCATTATGTTTTCTAATGCATCCTTTCATTGTTTTAACAGATGAAGAACTTGATTACGACGATGACTTTAACAGGTTAAAATTCATTCTGCTGTATACAGTGTCGTCTAGTGTTTCTGTTGTGAAAGAAGAAATTGATGCAATTTCGTTTGAGTGGTTTTAAAAAAACAAATGTATTAAATTTAATTTGATAATAATTCAGCTAGTAAATTAAAGGGATGTACAGTACTGTTTAAAAGGCTTGATATTTCGCTTCCAGACATTCTTATATTATTTTAACTTAGTTTTGAGAAATAGTTTAAGAGGACCTAATATGCCTCTCATTTTTGGGTTCCATTTTCGGTTCAGTCCCTGTACCCGAGCAGTTTCAGAGGAATGCTTTTTGTTAGTTATGCCACAACTTTGAATCATTCAAGCATGAAATACACCTTATACAACTTAAGCAGTGAAAAACTGGTGCAGATGATGACATGATCAGGCTGGTGATTAGTACACCGGTGATGCTGAATGCCAAGTGGTTGGAACAGACGAGAGGGGAAATAAGGTTGCTACTGCGGTGTGTTGTATAAACACCAATTTTTAATTGTTTAGGCACTTTACAGCCTGTTGCAGTAAAACATTTGTTCACATTTAATTATTTTAATCTACATTAGGTAATTTAATTTATTATGTGGAAATGTAGCACCACAAGACTTTTCCACCATACTGTGTGTTTGCAAAATATTGAAACACTACTACAACTGGAATAAACTACTGTGTGTGAGATGCACAGTGGCGCAAATTATTCAATAAAAATGAAAGCACAATTTAAAATTGTTTTATTATTGAAACAAAGCACTGTTGAATTTTAAAGTKTATTAAATAATCTCTTATTTGGTCAGAGGGTGTTGGTTATTTTCTATAACTGTGCTCTTGAACATGGAAGCTTCTATTTAAATGGCACGATGACATTTTCTTTTCTACTCAGCAAGTAGTAAATAGGTACTCATAGTTTTATGATAAAATGTATGCTACATAATTTGTTGTCTTTTTGAGCAAGTAATATTAGACTGTTAATACGTTATTAAAACTTAGTTGACTTTACTTTAGCAGCTTTAAGAGCAGCGCCTCATCTAGACATAGAATAAGAAGGTTATTGTTAACAGATGTTGAAACAGTACAACGCTACGGGTCATGATTCTAACGCTGGGGAAAACCCTTTTCTTTAAATTTACCTATAATTATGTCTATGKTAGAAAGGGTTATTTCAGGATTCCTTGCTCCCTTTATCTAAGACTCAAACTGACCAATATCTAGCCTCTTTGAGAATCAGAAATAAGAGCATGATTAAACATGGCTGTATTCCAATTGAAAGGAAGTAAACAAGTAGTAGTCATAACAATGGTAATATATTTTAGAGCATACATTTTATAAAAAAATGAAATAAAATAAAAAGTGTCTATACACTTCTTGTAACTCCTTGTATATTAATTCCACTATCTGTATGTGACGTATTTAAAGGTTAATAAGTAAACAAAAAAAAGACTATTGAAACACGAAACATTTGCCTGATCAACCAACCAAAAAAAGAGAGTGGTTGGTTTGACTGACTGTTTAAAGCAGCTATAATGTAACGTTAACCAGACCAACCCTTTAAGCGCACCGTTACATTAGCATTCATTTATAGACTAATACTTTTTAATTATTGAAAAATCTCCGTAATGTGTGAGAAATAAAACAATTCAGGTGGTGCTGTTATTGGAAAATAATCCTCTCAAGGTATCACATTATCCTAATGTTGATTATTTCCCAATAACAGCATGACCCAAGTGTTTTATTCCTTACATATTATTAGACTTTTTTAAATTTCCTTTATATGTGTGTGTGTGGCCGCTTATAGAGCATGCCTAAAACATTTCACTCTTGTTTAAATTTTTACTTATTCTCCATTTGCTTCACAGTCATAACTCGAAGAGTGAGCTGAGCATCAGTGAGGAGATTGAAGAGGCATCGGTCGATGGACCAGATATCAGTGACAAGGTAACTCCTGATGCATCTCTTTCACGTGGCATCAGATTGTGGCTTTGATAAGAGGCAGTGGTTTACTCTTATAAAGCTGAATATTGTGTAACAAGAAGGAAGAGAGAGTTGATATTGATAAAGGGGTGTGAACTTTCAGACGTGGGGGGAAAAATGAAATTTGACACCTGCAGAAACATAACTTCTTTTTTTTTTCATTTCACTATATTTCTTTCTCTTTTTTTTACATGTTGTAGTTCTTTACCAGCTTAGGAGAGGACAAATGTTCCCTAGCAAAAACCTCCATTCATGACTTCTCTGGTTCTTTTCCGCAGCTTGAAGAAATCACTCAGGACATAAGCRTATCTCAAACGAGTCACGCTGCAGATTACATGGAAGATGTGGCGTGAAAGTACATCCTATTTTGTGTATTTATATACGTAATTATGTAAGCTACATGTCCCCAGTTCCTATTAGAGCTCTGTTGTTCACTCCTGAGTTCCTTTTTTTCATGTGGTTTATTGAGATATATTTTGCTACAGTTAAAAAAACAACGTTGTACATTTATCAGTTGTTTAAATCAATCAACAGTGTAAATTATCCCCCGATTGCTTTGTGCATGTGTCTGTAAACCTTAACATGATTCTTGATGGCTCAAGCAATATATTAAAAAGACTTTCGGATTGTATCAAAGACTCCTCCTCGTTCAAATACATGTATGTGCTCGGTGTTGAGTTCACACAGTCACGCACTGCAGCTGTGAAGCAAACTTGTGGCAAGCCTGGTAAGCACTTTTGTTTCCTTTAAACTTGCTTTCATTTGATTTTTATTTAGTATTTAATTTGCTTAGAATAGATTGCCGTTTTACACACTGAATTTTCCAAGAAAACTCTAAATCAGTGGTGCCATTATCTTGTGTTTTGTTAAAGTTTATGTAAGTTGATACGGTTGCACTTTTATCTTTTTTTTTTTAACATTTATATTTTTAACTTCGTGAGGGGAAAAAAAATCATGGTTAGACAAAAATGCATAGCTAAGCTGTGATGTTCTTAAAAAAAAACAGTGGTCTATATTGTAAT
>QMIH01001307.1:57551-85408 GCA_003987875.1 Clarias batrachus | reverse complement strand
TATATATATAACGTATGGATGTCAAAATGGGAGTTTGGACCATGAAGTTAGTTAAAAGTTTTAATAATTGTGCATTAAATTCTAACATTTCAAATGGTCAATTGTTTTTTTGCTAACTCTGTTTGGAATTAAAACCAAAGATTTTTGTGCCACATAAAAAAATTTTCCGCTTATATGCTCAATACATATACTTGCTCCATGACCGGTAAGAAAAACACAAAGGTTACGGCAGCCCGAAATAGTTAATTTGCATACAGCAAAATCCAAAATATAACCTTACTCTACTCTCAGGCTCATTATTTTAATATTTCTAGTAATAACCTGCTTTTTTTTTTTTATCACATCCTGGTTGTTTTAGTTTTTAATCTTTCCATGCATAGAACATATTTTGTTCTGCATTTAGGTTTCAATTAAGTTGTTTATTGTGTCTGCTGGTTTTTTGTTTGTTTTTTAATTTTTAACTAATTTAATTAACTCAAACAGACTAACACTGTACAAGTTCAATAATTCATATATATGATGAGAGTGTTTTTCGGCATTGGAACATTTTTTAACAATCCTGTACCCTTTAACTGTGTTTTACGTACCCTGTGGTGAGAACCACTAATCTATTTTCTTTTTTTTTTTAATTTAGGTGACGTATTAGGTCTTATACTATCACAAAATGTATTAATATAAAAACTGATAAAGAAAATTAATTCTGCTGCAGAACCCACTGAAACCACAAAGTCCTATAGTTATGTAAGATCTGGTACATTGCCGCCTTCTGGTAATTCTCTAAAGTTCTCAAACTGTATAAATAGGTCATTGGCACTGAATCATGGCTTTTAGAACATGTATGTGACCTGGTTCCTGCAAATTTCCTCTTTCTGCGTTATGAAAATGACGGCTTACTTCAAAGCAACATTAAACCTTCAGATTTTTCATCTTGATAAGGTGTTTATTCACTTCCGAGGGTATATGTGTGTGTGTGTGTGTGTGTGTGTGAGAGAGAGAGAGAGAGAGACTTTTAGAAAGAGAATCAAGCCCACCAGATGTCACTTCACAACTGCACTTCTATAATTCTCACCATGTCTAATTTACAGTATTTGACAGTGGTGTGTGATAATGATCTGTGACAAAGCAGTGGTTCTGTGTTAAAGGGTTTTGTTCGCTTGGGTTGTTCGCACTCCAAAACAACAATCGAGTATGGCTCTTGGACATTGTTACGTGTCAGGCTGTTGCAGTGTGTTCCCCCTCTCCTTCTTTCCCTTGTGTTGCTCTGGTGTCCTGCTATAGGTGAAGCCCCTGTCTCTCCCAATTAATGATTTCTCTGAGGTGATCATTGAGAAGCCAGAGGCCATCCAGAAGAGGCAGAGGCTATTGGTTATAAGCAGCACCTTTCTCTCTCTCTCTCTCTCTCTCTCTCTCTCTGTTTATTTGCTCCTTGTTATAACCCTCGCTTAGCCTTGTTGTTGTGCTCTGCTAGCCTGTTAGCATTTGTTTGTTTAGCCATGTTAACTTGGTTGCCTTATACTAGCCCCTTGGTTTGAGAACAGCTAAAGTATACCTACTTTTCATCATGTAGGTATGGACGATTGTTTAGACACCCTAGGTTAGAGGGCAAGTGCCACCCCTTGTGTTTTTATTAGCATGGCCTATATTAGTCAGCTAGTGGTTTGCTACTTGTTAGTTAGGTTAATAAATTAAAATACAACCTAGAGTAGTCCCTTTTATTATGTTAATTTCTTTGACATTGTCCCGGTTCTCTTACCTTAGTGGGTCTAGATCCCTAGCATAGAATTGGATTACTGATGTCAAGTTTGTGGTTTTTTGTTTGGTCCTCAAAGTAGAGATTATGGTAATAATTTGACTTGCAGGGATGTGATGCTTATCCTAGTCTAGATAGAGCTGTCRGAAGAATGAGTTATTAGATATAGCTGCTCGCCCTGTTCACCCGTCTCTTGGGGTTTAGTTAAAAACAAGATTCAGAGTAAGGTCCTCTCTAAGCTGCTTGAGTCAGGGGTTCTCGAGCTTTCCCCACCTGTTGATACCACTGTGGAGAGTGTTGATGTCTCTGGAACCTCAACTACAAAACCCAATCTGATCCCTTTTCCCCCTCTATCTCTAGGATCAAAAGATGAGGCAAGTGCCAAATTATGTGTTGCATGTCTCCAAATGGAGGCCCAAGAAAAAGCAGAGGCACATAAAGCAGAGTTGGAGTTTAGGATGGCTGTGGTAAGATGGAACTCGAGGTAGATCAGGAAATTTGATGATGGCAGTTGGACTTGAAAGCGATGAAGATCACTCAAAGGACCGCTGCCTACTCTACCGCTCTCCTCATCCGCTACCGTCCTCTTCGCCTGCACTTTCTGTAAGGCCTGTCCCTATGCCTCATTTGACTCGCTCTGCCCCATGCACTCCCACTTTTGATGCGAGTAAAAACAATGTGTTGGTTCCCTCTTTTTATGAGAGTGAAGCAAATACTTATTTTAGTATCTGAGCGTATAGCTATAGCCTTAAGTTGGCCCAAAAATGTCTGGTCCTTTCTCCTAAGTAGCTTGTAGGAAAAACTCAGGAGGTGTGCAGGTTAGTTTACAGCATGAGGTAGTGAAAGTGCTTAAGTTCGTCCATGAAGCCTACAGGTAAAGGTTCAGACATCTTAAGAAAGGTCCTTCATAAATGTTTGTAGAGTTTGCAAGAGAGAAAGAGACCTTGTTGGATAAATGGCTTGCTTCAAGTAATCAGCCTAATCGGTCAAATTCTTGTTTTTGTCATAAGCCTAGCTGTATAACTGCAAATTGAAAAGAAAACAGGAAAGGCAAAGGCAAGGCTTCAGTTAGTTTACTGCTTTGTCTGTTGAGAATTAAGTCAAAGAATCTCTTAATTCTAGATATTAGCCATTTGTAACTGATGGTATGTGTTTCTTGGAGAAAACTCCACTGCCCGTTCTTAATACGGGAGCCACTCATCTATATTAGCTGTCATTTTATCTTTTTCAGAGCATTCATTCTGTGGAACACATGTTTTTTGTAAATGGATTACCTACAGTAGCTACAGGGATGGTTAGGATAGCGGTGTATCAGGCCTTACCTGTGTAGAGGGCAGGGGTAGCTGGTGGTTAAGCCATTGGACTACGGTTCAGAAGATCCCAGGTTCAAACCTCACAACCACCACTGTTGGGCTCTTGAGCAAGGCCCTTAACCCTCAATTGCTCAGATGTAATGAGGTAAAAAAAAATAAGTTGCTCTGGATAAGAGCGTCTGCCAAGATGTAGAGCATTACATTAATTCCAGGGAATGTCATAGCTGGTTGTAAGGTACTACTTGTGTTAGAAGTCTTGAAGAGCATTGCTGAGCTTCTGTGCCAGATGATTTGTCGTGTGATCACCCACGGTTTCCCCTRCATGTGTTGTGACCTGTGCTAAGGCTTGTTTATTAGAAGATGTGGTGGATTTGGCAGATTACTTTCTTGTGGAAGATGTTCGAGTCTGATATGTCATCTCCTCTCCCTACTTGTTCCTTAAAACACATGACCTCCTGGGCAAATAAAAATTTGAGTTAACAATTAATTGTATTTATTGGAGCTCAAAAAACCGATCCTTGCCTAGAAAAGTGTTTTCATCTGTGTGCCCCTTAAGAAGTGGATGAAAGACGGGTAGCTTATTTTATAGAACAAAATGTTCTGATGTGCTATTGGTCATCACACAGTGAAGGTTTTAACAGTGCCTTCCAGATTGTGGTACCTTCTCTGACCCAGCAACATGTACTTCAGGATGCCCCTGATCACCCCTGGTCAGGACACTTAGGGATCACAAAAACATAGTTGCATTTTCTAAAGCATTTCTTTTGGCCTGCTTTTAGGAAGGATGTGTTGAAGTTCTGACAGTCTTGCGACATTTGTCAGTGTACTGGGAAGCCAAATCAAGTTATTCTTTCGGCTCCCCTTTATATAGGGCCCTGTATTTGGGGAGTCGTTCAATCGTGTTCACGTTGACTGTATTGGTCCTCTGCCTAGAACTAAGTCTGGAAAATCAGTATTTACTTAAAAAATGGGCACTGCTATTAGGTTTCCGCTCATAAGATTTTTCACCACATTTGGTTTCCCCAAGGTTGGTCAGAAAGTTCCAGGAACAAATTTGATGTCTAAGCTGTTTTTACATGTTAAGTGTCCAGTCACCAGGATTCATTTCTGCACCAGATAGTAGAGAGGTGACGATTCAGTACAGATGTGTTAGTACTACGTGCACCTCAAGACTCTTGTAGATGTTCGAACTCTTTTGGATCATTTACCTGATCACCAGAAAAGGCATGTTGAGTGCCTAATTTAAGTTAATTAGCATTTTTCAAGATGTTACTTCCCAAACCACAAGTTTGCAAGATGACATCCAATTTACCACAACTACACTCCTCGAGCAGCAGGCTGATACATATCAATTTAACTAAGAAAGCAGTCTTCTAAGAGAGAAGGACATGGTCAAATATTTATTGGAACATGGAACCTTGGAATTTGTCTTGTTTATTTGTCCCTAAACCTGATCATTCATATCGGCTGTGCGCTGACTATAGATGTGTTAGTGCTGTTAAAGTCCTTTATTCTTATGCTTTGCCAAGGACAGATGACTGATTTGCTCATTTTGTGTCAAAGTTAGATTTACCTAAGGGTTATTGGCCAGTAGAGCTGACGGCTCATGCTTAAGAAATTTCCATTTTCGTCACAACTGATGGTTTCCTGCAATATACAGTCATGCCGTTTAGACTTCCATATTGTTAGACAATTCCATATTCTCAGGATAGCAGGGTACAGTCTTCGTTTTTATAAGAACTTTTGTTTCGTCTCTCACATCTTTGCTTAGGCCGTCAAAACCTTTTATTTGGACGCCTGATTGCCAGCATGCTTTTGACAGTGTGAAGGCTATGTTACTGTATATGATGCGCCTCTGCTTGTAGCCCCAGATTTTTCCTAGGCCTTTTAAGCTTGAAGTTGATAGAAGGGCTGTAGGGGTTGGAGCTGTGCTACTACAGGAGAATGCCAGGTGAATTGACCACCCTATGAGTTAATTTTCACATAAAATTCAACAAAACACCAAGTAGAATATTCTACAATAGAGCAAGAAGCCCTAGCAACGTTGCTTGCTTTAGTTTTTGGAGTCTATGTTGGTTCCAGTTCTTTACCTTTAATTGTGTTTACCGGTCATACTCCACTACTATCATTGTCTCATATGTACAATCGAATATGCATGTTGTTACTCATGCATAGTTATGCTTTGTTTGTGCAAACTGGTTTGCTGTTTGAGGAGGGTGTGTTATGCGTCATTCTGTTGCTGTTTTTCCGCTCTCCTTCTTTCCCTTGTGTTGTCCTGCTGTTGGTGGAGCCTTTGTCACTCCCATTTAATGAGGTGACCAATGAGAAGGCCAGAGGCCAACCAGAAGAGGCAGAGAATACTAGTTATAAGCAGCACCTTGAAAATCTTTCTTGCTTTTTCTAGTTTTTTTTCCTCCTACTTCTAACCTTTGCTTAGCTTTTCTGATGTCAGCCTTTACTAGTTCTGCTAGCACCATTAGCCTTTTTTGGTTAACTTAGTTGTCCTAAACAAGCTCCCTTGGTTTGAGACCAGGTAAGACTGTGCGCACACCTACATTTCACCACGTAGGTATGGACGATTGTTTAGGCACTTTAGGGTAGAGGACAAGTGCCACCCTTTGTATTTTGATTGGCTTAGCCTAGAGTAGTCAGCTAGTGATTTGCTACTTGCTAGTTAAGATAGTAACTTAAAATACAGCCTAGAGTAGTTCCTTTTATTATGTTCATTTCTTTGGCACTGTCCCAGTTCTCTTACCGTAGGGGGTCTAGTTCTCTGTTTCCCTTTTTGTGTTTTTTTTTTTTCTTTTAATCAGCCATCCTGTTGTATTTTTGTGTACATTAAAGCTATAAACATTTTCTATCTCTGCCTTTGTTTACCTCCATCCAACAATCCGGGCAAGAATAGTTTGTTAATGTTCTTGAACCTCACCCTTAGGCAATCGTCATAGCTGGTAGGAACGTGACGGACGTACTCGATGCCTTGTCTCTAAAACAGTTTGGATCAAATCTAGCAAATTGATTAATGTAATCAGGTTTAAGCATCTGATGTTGCTTTATAATTATGTAAAAAAAATAATGAAAAATTACAAATCAAGGACTGTTAGTGTTGTGTTACGTTTGATTCATTGTTTTTTTTTTTTACTGTTCTTTTTTTTCCACAGTTCCAAGAGGTAAAAATGAGTGGGGATTATAATTACACCTATGATGACGATATGGAGAGTCCATGTGAGCTGAATGGTGATTCAGGTCACTCACTTAAGTACTTTCTCCAGGTCTACGTACACTCCCTTATCTGCATTATTGGTTTTGTTGGCAATACCCTGGTGATTCTTACGTATGCTTTCTATAAGCGCACCAAGTCCATGACGGATGTTTACCTTCTGAACGTGGCCATAGCCGATGTCCTGTTTGTAGTGGCCCTGCCTCTCATCATCTATAGTGAGCAGAGTGGCTGGGCTTTGGGTGATTGGTCCTGCAAGCTGTTGCGTGGTGTCTACAGCATCAATCTGTACAGTGGCATGCTGCTGCTGGCTTGCATCAGTTTGGACCGCTACTTGGCCATTGTACAAGCACGCCGCTCTTTCAGATTCCGCTCGAGCATGCTGGTCTACAGTTACATCATCTGCGCCGTAGTCTGGCTTTTAGCCTTGCTCCTGACTTTGCCCACTTTCATCTTCTACCAGCGATACAAACACAGTGAAACAATAAATACAACATTTATAGTATTTCCAGACATGGTTTCTAGCAGTCCATATTCTACTAAGGACCCAGGTGGCCTACAAGAGGATAAACACATATGTTTCTTCCGTTTCAATGACAATGACACTGCAAAGCGTATCAAGGTGCTGGTGCCAAGTTCCCAGGTTGCTGTGGGGTTTTGCTTACCGTTGTTGGTCATGGGCTTCTGCTACTCCAGTGTGGTGTTCACACTCCTGCAGGCCAAGAATTTCGAAAGGCACAAGGCTCTGCGTGTGGTCCTGACCGTGGTGCTGGTTTTTATCGCCTGCCATCTGCCCTACAATGCAGCACTGCTCTACGACATCATTCACATGTTCTCCCTTACAGAATGCAGCGAGTATAGGAACACGCAGCTGCTGCTGATCCTGACTGAAAGCCTGGCCTACCTGCACTGCTGCCTTAATCCACTGCTCTATGCCTTCATTGGTGTCAAATTCAGGAACCATTTCCGCAAGGTGGTGGAGGATCTCTGGTGCCTCGGGAAAAGCTACGTCGGGGCGCGGCGCACGTCGCGAATCACCTCCGAGGTGTACTTGTCCTCCCGAAGGTCTGTAGACAGCTCCGGGAACGAAAATGGCACGTCCTTCACCATGTGAAACGTTGGCTATGGAAAAATTTCATTGAAAAGAAAAAAAAAAAAAAAAAAAAAAAACATTTAGTCATTGCATACAAAAATGAGTTTAGGAACGGTCGTGTCTATTCATGTTTACTTTTTGTATTTGTACATAAAGTGCTTTAATATATATTGCAGTCCACTGTCAATTATTTTGTAAATGATGAAGGCTTTAAAATCTTTCAGTAACGTTGTTATTTATCTCGATGGTAAAAGGGAAGAAATTGCAGGAGGTGGATTGAGGTTCAAAGCCGGAAACGTCTAAGGTGACGGTAAAGGATGATGTTGTATCTGTGGTTTTTTGGGTATGGTGCTGGTATGAGTGCAACAGCAGCAGGAGCATAACTGAGGTTTTTGAATACAATAGTGTGTGATAGATCTGCAGCTACTGATCAAGCACCTACTTAGTTCCTCTGTTGTTTGGAGAGTTGATGGACATGGGTCTGAGATATGACAATGTTAGCATATGAAGGAAATGTTATTGATATAAATAAACATACTTGTATCATTATGTTTGCATATTGGAATTTTTAGGGCAATTTTGAAAACTGTTGTTTTGTTCACAAACAASATTACAGCATGAATGTATTCAACTGTCGAATAAAATTTTATTTTTAACTACAACCTGACTCCTTAAATACAACCAGATAAATGACTACTTGCAACATGACATTCATATGTTTACAAGATTAAGATGAAAAGGGTATTGGTTCTTCCAGCACACCGTGACAAAGTTCTCAGAATGAGCTACTGGCTGACTATAGGTTGTCAGCTCCTTAAAACATCACTAGCTAGTAGCCTATAACATACATCATGTAGAATAAGCCTCTTGATTTAATTTGGTTCGAGGCTATGATGTTGACTTCCAGATTCAAGATTCCTCACTCACTCATCGTCTATACTGGAGGCCTGGAGCCTATCCCGGGAGACTTGGGACAGCAGGTGAGGTACATCTTGGACGTGGTGCCAATCTATTACAGAGATCAAGATTCAAGAGACTTTATTTTCCCATTGTACACAATATGAGTGCATTGGATTTTTTTTCCTGCAGAAACTCACGGAGTCCGTGATTAAAAAAAAAAAAAATAGATCAAGTAGAATGAACTATAACACTGTAATATTTACATGGTACTCTGTGGTGTTTTTTAAACATGATCCCCTGATATTGAACTAATGCACTTTAAAAATTTTCTGCATAAAGAAGGTTTTAATCCAAACTGAATAGAAGGAAACAAATAGTGGCCATAACAGCACATGTTTGTGCATACATTTATTCGGAACAATTATAGAAGTCTATTGACATCTCACAGGTGTGTGAATATGTGTGGGTGCAGGACTATTTTGCTGCCACTTCATGTGGAAGGCTTGAATGTACAGATAAGTGATTTTAGAAGGCTTTTTATTCTTAGTGCTGCCATCTATCGTTACTCTAAACACATCTGCAGTACCCAACATTCTTATTTAATAGGTCAATCACCCATCGTCTATACCGCTTTATTCTCATTCACTCACTCATCATCTATAAGGCTTAATCTTGTATTCAGGGTCACGGGGGGCCTGGAGCTTGTCCTTGGAGACTTAGGGCATGGGGCGGGGTACACCCTGGACAGTTCAATAATAACAATAATAATAAATGTATTATTATTGGCATTATTGAACTCCGCATCAGTCAAGAATGAATGAGTGAGCTGAAGAAAGAAAAAACTTCTGCAAATAAATAAATAAATAAATAAACACAAAAAGGGGTGGGTGGCATGGTGGCCTTGCACCTCCTGTGTCATGGGTTTGATCCCCACCTCAGGACTGTGTGCATGTTCTTTCCGTGCTTGGCGGCTTTCCTCCGGGTACCCCGGCCAATTAGCCCATGATAAGGTGTATAGTTGAATAAATGAATAAACAAAAGGTGTGGCTCTTGCGCCCTCTTCTGGCCAGTAAGTTAACTTGGTTAGAGTGTGGGGCTAATAATGCCAGATCCTGAACCAGATCCTGAGCTGAAGTGAAGCCAGACAACAGACTGAGTTGTGTTGGGCAGCGTCTACACCGTCATGCACCTTCATACGACACCAAATTAAACTTTTTAACGAATTGATTGTTTACTTGGTAGTTAAAAGACTCTCAAACCATTAAAAAAACACTGAAACAAAAGCTCTAATTGATGAGAAGAATGAGAAAAAACAACACTTTGAACAGACATCTGAGTCTGTGCCTCCTCATTTTTATACTCATCACTGCTTAAGCATGGCATGGCTTAAAATAGTTTTTGCAATGTTTGTAACTCACTTGAGTGGGACATTGACGTAGTGGTTAGCACTGTCAACTTGCCTCCGGGTTCTGGGTTCCTCGAGGTCCGTGTACACGGAGTTTGCATCTTCTCACCATGCTTGGGGCTTCTTCGGATACTCTGGTTTCCTCCCACAGTCCAAAAACATGCAGATTAGTTAAATTGGTGTTCCCAAATGGCCCATAATGTGTGAGTGTGTGATGGATTGGCTCCCTTGGATTGGATTTTCCTTGACTAGTGCCCTAAATCTAAGGCTCCAGGCCCCCACAGGATTAAGCGGTATAATGAGTGAGTGAATTAACCCCCCCTAACCCCCCCCCAAATTTGGTTCTAACCAACTAAGCTAACTGGCCTTAACTATCACTTTTGTGCATTTTTTCAGGTGGTTTGTTTACGCCTTGCTCACTCCTTTGAAAAAAAAAAAAAACGGCATTAAATCTGGGTATAACTTTTACATTCTTGTTTCCAAGCTTTTGTAAATAAATAAATCCCATTTAGATTAATTAACTTGTGCTTTTGTTCATGTCACAAAAGTATTTTAAAGTTTATTAATAATAAGCTTTTTGTGAGGTGTCATAATAGTTGAAGAGTTATAATTGCTAAGCAAAAGAATTTCCCTAACAGTATATGACAGCAATCTGTTGTCCATTAGTGCTGAACATACTGTACTGTATGTACCAATTCTGAAGGGGACCCACAGAAAGGCTTCAGTGTATTTGAGGACAACCCTAATGAAGACGAAGTGACGAAGATAATCGAACAGAGCACTTTTTAAACAATATCGATGTATAAATGTATTTTAGAAATTAATTTGAAGTCATTTCCTTTAAATTGTTATTGTATATTGATTATCCTAGCACACTCTTTGCAGGAGCATATACACAGTATGACTGCAGATCAATCCTTGCTATCCGTTTCCACCCAAATGAGGATGGGTTCCCTGTCGAGTCTGGTTCCTCTCAAAGTTCCTTCCTACTGCCATCTCAGGGAGTTTTTCCCCCACTGTCGCCGTCGTCCTGAGCTTGCTCGTCAGGGACTTATCTATTTTAATTCATGCACACATCTAATACAAACTTAAATAATTCTATTGCTTGCGTTAAGCTGCTTCTCGACAATGTCAGTTGTGAAAAGCGTTATGCAAATAAAATGTTATTTAATTAAATGTCCAGTGCTGAGCAGAATGACATGCAGTACCAAAAGTTGTTTCCGGAGTTTTGTTTCTGTTTTTAAGATATTCTTTTTTTTTTAACTATGAGAAGGAGAAGGATGATAAATATCAAATATTTTATATTAAAAATAATAATCTTTGTAAGAGGCACGGTAGGAATTAGCGCTGTTGCCTTGCAACTCTAGAGTCGAGGGTTCGATTCCTGCCTCGGGTCTGTGTGTGGAGTTTGCATGTTCTCCCAGTGGGTGGTGGGTTTCCTCCGGGTGCTCCGGTTTCCTTGCATGCAAATTAGGCTAAGTGCGTAGTATCTTTTCTCTTGTTGTTATTTGTTATTCCTCGTTCTGTTTAATCCCCGTGTATGCGGTGTTAGATTGTGGAATGTGGATAGATGTAAAGGGCGGTAGGTTTCGGTAGATGGCGCTGTCCGCAGTCCCCCTGCTGTTCGCCTCATCTCCGAGGAGGAGGAAGAAGAAGAAGAAGGAGGCAGAAATCCGGCAGGGCTAAAGCGGAAGTAAGTACGTGGCCGGACCAGCTGACGTTTCTGCACGATGGCGACTGAGGTTCAGAGCGGCGACCTCAACGGTGGAAACGCGAGCCGTCTCGAAGTTTCCATCGACGGCTTGACTCTCAGCCCGGACTCGGAGGGGGAAGCGGATCAGGCGGACGCGCTCGGGCCGCACTCGTGCGAGCACAGCACCGCGGACCCGAGCGACACCAGCAGCCGGGACGACGGGGAGCTGGATGCCGAGAATTCCGTGGAGAGGATCTGGGGCTTTCCGCTAGTGGAGCTCTACGGCCTAGCGCTCAGGTTCTTTAAAGGTACGAAGTTTAAACTCAAGGTTAATTTATAGCCGGGCGCGAGTTTATTCAGAAACTGTACAGCTGGAGCTTTTCTCCCGCAGAGACAGTTAGCATGCTAGCTCAACGGGTTTGTGTTGTGGCTAGTCACCGTTTTTATTAGCAGAGCATAATACGTGAGTGTTTGTGTTTGCGCGTTGTTAAGCTCATATGTCCTGTCAGTCCCAGAGACCAGGTTGTGGGCGCTAGTGTATCATGGTGTAAACCGGAAACATTACTCTGAGGTCCGCCCTGTGGGCAGCTAGCCTCGGCTAGGGATGAGGAGCTGGTTTATCTGGTGCGACATGTCACGTGCCACTCATCATCCACCTGCACAGTCTCTGCACTCCAGTCTTAATCCTCMAATTCATTCTATTCTTTAGTTTAGTTCGAGTTAAAGAATAGCAAAGAGACACTAAATGTCCAGTGTGGGGCAGAATCACATCCAATGGCCTCATCTCTAATCTCTAAGCACTGCACACACACACACACTGTATGGAGAAAAGTATTTGGCCAAACCTGTTAATTATTGAATTCAGGTGTTTTCCTCAAGTGAAGGAGGGGCAATCTTAAGGCTTCAGAATACCAAGACATCTTGGACAATGATTTGCTTTGTGACAACAGTTTGGGGAAAGGCCCTTTTCTTTTCCAGTGCACAAAACAAGGGCTATATAGACATGGTTTTATGAGTTTGGTGTGAAACTTGACTGGACCCAGGACAGAGCCCTGGGACCTCAAGCTCATAGCACCGTTAGGATGAACTGGGATGGAGATTTTGAGCCAGGCCTTCTCGTCCCACATCACTGCCTGATTTCTACCGAATGAATGGTCATGAATTCCCACAGAAACACTGCAAAAGATCTTGTGGAAAGCCTTCTGAGCAAAGTGAAAGCTGTTATATCTGTAAAAGGGGGACAAACTCCATATATTTATTTGGAGACAATGTCACATGATGGATATTTACCAGCCCAAATACCTTTGTCCATATAGTGTGTCATGATTTATTTAAAAAAAAAATTGATGTGGAAATTCAGTCGGTTTCATATATGTTCATTAGTGTGTGTGTGTGTGTGTGTGTGAGAGACGGAGTGTGTATCTGTGTTTGGCGACTCTAGTGGCAAAGCAGTGAAATGACTGCGTTCACTCACTTGTGACATGTCTGACATGTAACAAAACATGACCTAATAGTTGATTATCTATTATTTTGATAATCTCAGACRTTAGAATACAGTGTGTCTTTCAAAATGTTAGTTTGTGAACACCTTATTGTGCTTATCATCTCACTGTGTCTCTCTTTTTTTTTTCTCACACGTACACATTCTCGTTCATCAACAAGCATGGGGTTTTCTGTTCCAAATAAATATTTACTACTATCTGGACATATAGGTTAACAACTCGGAGAAATGTATGTGGGGTGTCCAAGTCAGTTATGAAAGTACAGCCTAGCTTTATTTTTGGATTTTTCTTGCTACACTTATCCCAGCTTTTCACTAGTGCTTGGATACTGTCAAGGTAGAAATTTCTCAGACCAGAGCCTTAATCAGAGTGCCTTTTTTATGGTTTAAAAACTCCTTTTAATGGCCCACACATGTAGAAATGGCTTGGAGCGAGGTCAGGACTGTACAGGGGGTGTGGCAATAACTCCCAGCCTAGTTCCTAAAACATGCAAGTGGTGTTCGTCAGTCCCTACAGCCAGATATGTCTCCTCTTCAAGTTTATATCCGACGATTTTCAAAGATCAGGCATTTGAGTTCCCGGAAGCTAAACGTTCRTGCAGGTCAACTGCTTTACTGCGACTGAGTCTCATCACCGTACTGTAGTTGAAGTCTTCCGTAAATGTCAATCTGTTTTACTCACGTTTTATCCAGGTAAATGAGTGTGATAAGAAATGTAGAACTTTTTAAATTTTTTTTTAAAGCCCTAAGTTACCTTGGGAACTTTTTACTAGCAAGACTGGTTATTTAAAACCTGTCTTGCTACTGAAAAATGTCCTGAAGGTAACTTTTTCCCCCCCCTGTAAATCTGTAAACACACTGATTGAAATACTGCAGTCATCATATTTTTCCTACATATGAACACCGTCATGAGCAGTCATGCATCTTTTTAAAAAAAAAAAAAAAATTATTTTTGCTTAATAGGTGACTGTCTTTTAACACCTTCATCACACTCATCCCTAAAGCGTTTTCAAAAGATTGCAAAGGATGTCTTCATGTGCTGTAGTATTAAGTCTTCCCTTCAGTGGAACTAAGAGGCCCGAACATGATCCATCATGATTAGACATGTACTGTAGATTAGAAACTGTACCACTGTCTGCACCTTCACTCAACATTCACTTACTGGTCTTGTTGCTGAACGAGCATGAAGCCAGCTCTAAAACCTAGTGCAAGGTCTTCCCAGAAGAGTAGATATTATTATACTTGCAAAAGGAGGACTAAATCTGGAACGGACTGTTCAATCAATATGTACACATGAGAGATGTGCGCAAACATTTAGTAATGTGCCGTGTAACTGATTGCTGTATAGGACACTGTCCTCTGTCCTGTTGTCCAACACAGGAAAAAAAAAAAAAAAAGTTTATTTTTTGGGTTTATTACTTTCAAGAGGGAAAGAAAGAAAGAAAAGCTAACCAATGATGTTTTATAGATATTTTAATGAAACACTGTACAGTACTGTGCAAAGGTTTCTCATTTCTTCATTTAATTAATTGATTTAGATTAAATAAAAAAATAGGAACAAATGTTCTACTCTGAGGATGCAAAGTGCCTAAAGATACAATTTAAAATTTGCTTATTTCTGTAAAAAACCTCAGCAGCAACCTCATTTCCTCTCTTATCTGTTCCAACAACTCGGCATTCAGCATCACCTGTAATAATAATCAGAGGACTGATCGTCAACCACCATCAGCATCTGTTTCTCATTGGTTTATGTCTTAAGTTAAGGTTTTCTTTATGTTTCAATGCATCACTGTGTGGCTTAACAATCAAAAAGCTTTCTGCTGAAAGACGCACACAAAAAGTCTGGAGGCCTGGAGAACTGTTAATGAAGACTACATTTAAAAAGACAGAGTCTGTCTCTTTTGGATGCAAAATAAGAAGTGGTGACTCGAGATTTTTGCATATTACTGTAAGTGTGAAATGATAAAATCCCAGTGTGTCATCAATAATAATACCTAATAATAATAATAGTAATAATTTGTTTGCTAATAGCTTTGTAGAAATATTAACTGTGGGGATGTTAATGAATGTTGATAAAACATTGACCGCTGCCTATCACACCAACTGATGGTTGATTTAATTTGTTTTATAAAAGCTCACCTTGTTGTGAATTTATTTCTTACTAGGGTTACTAATGAGTAACTACAGTGAAGGGGTGAGAACGTAGAGAGCTGAAACTGACCGTGTCCCGAGAGTTTAAAAAAAGTTCTTTGCATTTTATGTTTTGTTTTCTTAACTTACTTGATTTAACTTAAAATATTTTAGTGCTTGCTTCTTTCCTATTTGATTTCCTTTTTATCTGTTTTCTGAAATTATAGTCTTCCACGTGTTAAGAGTTCTGATAAGCTTACACTGATTGTGGTCAGTTTATGTTTGGCATAAACATTCATTTATGAAATAAGTTTTCTGTAGATTTTGAGTGTGTGTACAGAGTTTAATGCATGAGGTCTGGGGAGTGGCAAGCAGCTCTCTCTGTACGAGCACTCGAGAGGGAGGGCAGATGGAAGGATCAGACGGCTGGGCTGTAACTGATGGAGCTGTGCACTCAAGTGCTTTTGCACTTAATGATATCAGGATCTTTCACACACCCTGTTTAATAGATKGAGATTCAGACCCCTACGGCTAACATCGGGTGTGTATGTGGATGGCGGGGTGGGGTGTTCACGAGTGTCCAGAACTGGCTTGTTTTCAGTTTGATTGACTGTGACTGGTGATCTGCCGATCAGCCTCAGATATAAACGATTCTGTACCGAGCGCAAAAGCTACCAAATGGCGCAAGAGTAAAGCATTTTTATGGCGTTACATTATCAAAAAACGTAAAAGCATTTGATCTGGCCTTTTCTCCAAGCTCTTGAAGCTCTAGTTTCAAACCCACTTTATGTGCATTAGAGGCAGTTAAACATCACCATGTCTTTGTATTTTCATCCCGTGTGGTAGGAGTAAATTGTTTTTGTTTAGAAATAATAATTATGGTGGATGACAGAGAAATGTGCTGCCCATTAAAAATGTAGTCTTAATTTAATTTTAAGTTAAATGCGTTAAACTCTTGGATTTGATGTTAGTTTGCATTGTTTAAGTGCTGCTCTTAGTTTTTAAGAAATGTACTACATTTAATTAATCATTAATCAACTTTTTCAGTGGTTTAAAATATGTTTAAAAATCTGACAAAAATTTGATATCGTATTGGGATAACATGTATAACCCTGCGTAAAAAAAACTGTACCAAACTTGTATGTTAGGACGGGATGGTTTGCTGTGGTTTCATCATGGTGCTTGATAGGTTTTGCAAATGCACTCAGCAATAGTGTTCTTGCAAGAACTGTTCCAGAACAATTGGCCTTTGTGTCTTAAAATAACAAAAGACTATTGTTTTGCTTATCATTATTGTTCTAGAATGTAGAAAATAAATCTAACCTTGTGTCCAAACTTTTTACTTGCATTGTGTGTGTAACACTGTCTTCGTTACCAATGCGATAAAAACCGTTCCATATGCAGTCTGATCAGGACGTGCTGTTGTTGTTTTTTTCTACACACAGAAAAAGATGGGAAGGCCTTTCACCCGACATATGAGGAGAAGCTGCGTTTGGTGGCACTTCATAAGCAGGTGTCTCAGGGGCCCTACAATCCAGACACATCTCCTGAAGTGGGCTTCTTCGATGTGCTGGGAAATGACCGCAGGTAAACTTCACACTCTGCTTCAAGCATTTCAGTATTCATAGTTACTGGAGAAGGAGATGGCTGGGTTAATTGAAGACGGTGTTTTTAATTCTCATCAATAATGTAATTTTGTATAATAAAATGATGTATGCATAAGTAAAACCACAGTAAATTACATTTGAAAACAGATTTGCTAGTTAACAAGTTAACTTTGTAGTGGACTATAAAAAATAAAAAAAACTGTCACAAATGTACTGTTATTTGCATTTGCTAAAAACCATAACATCACTAAATGTAATATTCTACTCTTATTTGCACCGTGTAATTTAAGCTAATCTAAAGTAGTGCCATTTAATTAATCACTATTGCTCATGAGGTGATTGCACAATGTGATGCTAGCGAGTAGCAAGTGAACAGATCTAGCGTGACTTTCCCGACATTAGCAAACAGTTTAAACAAAAGCACTTATAAACTATACAACTTTTACACGATGAAGAGATACAGTTTTTACTTGCCCTGTTGATGTTTCGCCATCCGTAACACCAACATGTTTTCTTTTTAAGTGTTCGTGCATGACTGTGGTACGGCCATGCCATGAAAGCTCGGTCTTGCATAGCCTGCAGGTTACCGTCTTCTTAGAGGCATTTCATGTAAATTGCTCCCATACCTTGGAGGACTTGGGGCGCGCCTGCAGACGCTAATGTAACCTCTATTGTGCGAGCGGTATCTTTGTATCTTTGTGTATTTGTGCATCTGGTGGTCGCGCTCTTCAGTAACATGAGCAGCCCAACTAATCAATAATGGCATTCATTGACAACGATTTCCATTATCGATTAGTTGTTGCAGTCCTAAGATCTGCTTTGATTTGCATCAAGTAAATGCTGATTGGTTTAGATGATGAAGTAGATCAGAGAGGGCTTAAGCGAACTAGCTCAATATCAAACTGGAACAGTCTGATGATCAGTTCGATTATCTGTAACCTTTGTGTGCGTTATTGTTGTTATAATTATTACTTCTACTACTGCTACATCAAATAGTTTTTTGTGTGTGTTTTTCAGGAGAGAATGGGCAGCGTTGGGGAACATCGGAAAGGAAGAGTCCATGGTGGAATTCGTCAAGCTGTTAAATAAATGCTGTACATTATTTGCACCTTTTGTCGCATCTCACAAAATTGAGAAAGAGGAGCAAGAAAGGAAGAGGTGAGGGCTTAGCGTATATTTGTGTTTAGTATCTTTGCTGTTTTTCTCTTCTTCTTTTATTTATGTTACGAGTCCTGTGACCTTTAACAAACTCACGAGATCTGTGTGTGAGAAACGGTCAACCACTGACACTTCTGAATAAAAGAGTTTCTTTGTCTAGCTTCTCACCACTATGTTAACAGGAATGTTTATGGTAAATATGCAAACTATAATATTTTACCATCCCTCGGCTGCACTTTTTTACTTTTTATAACTAGCAATTATTAACAGCAATGATGCAGTTGCAAAAATGAATGAAGCGTGAAGGCTCAGCGTGATGCTGAAACAYTAAGACTGAAATCATACCTGCCGTTTTAGAGATTGTTCATCTGGCATCTTGGGGATTCTCTTTCAAATTCTGCTGAACAAACCTATAAATTAATATTTATCATGATCAACCAAAATATGGCCTTTGTCTATACTTTTTCTTCACCTCTCATTGTTTTTTTTTGTTTTTTTTTTCTTAAATTTTTTTTTTCATTGCTGATGGAGGCTTCCTGCTATTGTGCTTCCTGCTATCTCGCTGTTTTCCTGTCCCATTTGTTGGCCTGTGTGATTAGGATGGGATTGAGCAGTAAAGTTAAACTGTCTGTCTGCAGATATATTGCATTTTCATGTCTAGAATAATGGTAAAAAAATAAATAATGTGTATTGCGTTTAGTTTAACATGTGTTTGTGTATGGTAGGATTGAGGAAGAGGAGCAGCGGCGTCGAGAGGAAGAGGAACGCGAGCGGCTGATGCAGGAGGAAGAGCGGCGCCGGAGGGAAGAGGAGGAGAGACTGAGGAGAGAGGAGGAACAGAGGAGGCAGGCTGAGGAGGAGAGACTGCGTGTGGAGCAGCAGAAGTGAGTGAGAAGAGTTGGGGGTTCTCAGCCGTGGTGTTGTCACGATTCCAAAATGTAATTTAATTTAACCAAAATCCCAAGCCCGAGACTCGGCCAATCTCCACGCATCTATATTTAATTATATAAAAAGTAAATACATCCTGAATCCATACTATATTTTAACACAAAAGGTTTGATATTCTGACTTTAAGTCACCTTATTCTTATATACTTCACACACTTTTTGGATAATCTTTAACTTT
The DNA here is from genome assembly GCA_003987875.1 of Clarias batrachus. NCBI lineage: Eukaryota > Metazoa > Chordata > Actinopteri > Siluriformes > Clariidae > Clarias > Clarias batrachus. The sequence goes on along the minus strand of QMIH01001307.1, from coordinate 66,513 downwards.
TGCTGGTGTCCTGTGTTGCTAAGAGATTAGATTCGGCCGGCTTTAAAAGGAAATTTTAACACACATCTACAGTTGTACTTCTCTGGTTCTCTGTCCACTCCGGAGTAAGCCAATACACATTTTGTCCTTTTGAGAGAATCTTATCTGTCTCAATATAAATCTAATTTTGCCACAGTGTAAAACGGCAGGAGTGCACACTAGTGCTGCTGTGTTTACAACACGTCTCCTCCTCCCTTTCGCCCACGTTACAACTGAAATATCTCCACACTTCACTACGCTTCTTTTCTGTTGAAGTCTTTTGCTTTCTTGATTTATTTATTACTTTCTTCATCTTGTGTTAAAGTATGTCACGTATTTAATTTTTCCCCCCACATTGTGTCACACACATTACTGATGTCAGCGCTGTGTTTAAAGMGACCGATTTTCATAACATCCTAATGGTATTTCACTATTTCATACTGGCCCTTGAGCATCCCAGAAAACTGTAAGCATCAATTTTCCAGCTGATGGTTGACTTTTGAATTTACTCTGCTGTTTATTTAGTCAATCTTATCCTACTTAAAGTCTGGACATTTTAAGTTTAGTTTTAGTCTGTGAAAACKTAACATTTTAGCAATAAGATTATTAATATTATTATTAGTAGTATTAGGGCCCAAGCACTATAAGGTGTGCAGGACCCACTTGTTTTCCTAAGGATTTTATTTAATTTTTTTCCAACCTTTTGGACTTTTCGGGGGGCTTACCATGCTCGAAAAGACAGGTTGGAACCTGTTGCCATTAGGATGCCTGTGTGTCTCATGGCTTGAAAAAAAAAAAAAAAAGATTTTGCTGCATAGCTCATACATACTTTCACTTAGGCACACGAAACTTAGTACACATTTAGAGCTCATTGAGCCGAACAATTTTCTCACTGAATGTCATGGGCTCAACTCAACAGGAGGCCGGTTATTTTGGGTCATTCGCAAAAATGCTGCTACGATCGCCACCAAACCGGGCTGATGCGATCTAAAGACATCAAGGACGCAAAATCGTGCAGGGATTTTTGATATCTCAAACGGGTCAGCCGTGATAATGTCTTAAACATATGCTGAAAAATTATTAATAACTTTGTCTGGCATTATATTTAGTGACATGTTCAGTGACATCATTATAGTGTGATGCTTTTCTTCCAGCATCTGCGGCCTATTGAACACGCGTACACATCACAAATGTTAACACTCACACATCCACGCACACGCATATATACACACACATTACAAAGGTTAACACACACATGCACACACACAGTACACACACACAGTAAATCTAGTCTAGCCAAAACCATTTTTAAAGGTTTTTCACAAAAAATTATCTTAAAATTTATCTTATCTGATATTTCAGCTAATTATATTTATTTTTAACCATCACAAAAGCTGCTGCATGTGTATTTTTTTTTTTTACTATAAAAAAAATAATAGGAGCAGTATGGACAATACAGTGTCTTGAAACTTTGTGTCATTCACAAACCTATTAGCTTAATGTGTTTGGCAACAGTTTAACTAAAAATAAAAAACATCACAACATTAATCATGTTAACATGTGGTAATATAATTACCACCAAGAGGCTATTAAACCGGGTTATTTTTATGCTATGCCTTGCTTGATGTGTCTCTTCAGGTTTGTGGTATTTTTCCCAGCAATTGTTTGCCCCCACTGTTTCCCCTACACATCGACCCAATGTGAAGAAAACAAGCCCAAATATCGGCTCTTCTCTTTCGCCCGAGTAATACTGCCGTCATGACGWAGAGTTAAAGATGACTGAGCTTGTTACATCCCGTCACGCCGTGACCTGGGAAATACTGCTGCATGTGCCGTAATGCATGAACGCCGTATCGCAGCGGATTGTAACAACATTTATATATTGACTAAAATAAAGATACATTTTTAGTTTTTTTAAACTTCATTTTTTGTCAGCGATATTACATGCTGATTTCATCACTGTTGTATATCGTCCTCGTCTCAGTCACAGGAGAAAAGGTTGTCAACAAATATTTTCCGTCATTATTTTCGTTGATGACGTTAACACTAGTCACCAGTAATGGTTCTCAGTCCAAATTTTGTTTGCAGATGTCCAAATGCATCTATTTCATGTTTCATGTTTCAGCACCAGGTACACCCTCAAACCACAAAAAATAAAATAATCACTGCACATTGTTGTTTTCTTATGCAAATCTCATCCATTTTTGCTCACATGGCAGTAACAAATGAACCGATTTAACACCTGCACAGCAGTGACGAGGGGTTACCTTGAACGGAAAGTGCTGACAACAGAACAGAAGTCTTTATATAACATGAGTGCAGATAGTTCTTGACTTAATCTTGTTTATTTATTACTGTTTATTGTTTCTCAGAAACATTATCACTGAGGCATGTCCTATTCATCGATCATTTCTAACAAGAAGTAGTACTAGCCAAAACTCTGGTCTAAAGAATGACCTCGGAGCAGTTTTTCAACTCTTGAGCATTTACAAAAGTTCAAGACCTTCCAGTTTGGAATATCACTCATCCTGTAATGAATCAGAATAATTCTGTTCTTCATATTCATGTACAGTGTGTAGGAATGTTTCTCGGTGATTGGTCACATCGTACATTCAATCCACATTCTCRGACAATGCAACACAATCCTAATCGTATTACCATCCTAATATAGACATTATACCTTTTAATATACTTTTAATATAAAATAATACAAACAGTCGAAGGTCGAAATATCATCTGGATGCGGTTCAAGACTCCACATCCATTACCTAAGGAAGAATTCTACATGATGGAATTTTAAAATCAAACGTACTATTTCATGTTCGCTGATGTTTACAGGCAGCAGATCATGGCTGCGTTGAATGCGCAGACGGCCGTGCAGTTCCAGCAGTATGCAGCGCAGCAGTACCCGGACAGTCCCGAACAGCAGCTCATCCTCATCAGGCAGCTGCAGGAGCAGCACTACCAGCAGTACATGCAACAGCTCTACCAGGTGCAGCTGGCACAGCAGCAGGTTAGAGACCTTACTGAGATTTTTCTCTTTAATAGCGCTGTGAGAAGGGACGGAGCATTAGATGGCATTATAGGACCAGAATCAATGGTTACTGAAAAATAACCGTGTCAGTGTCCTCGAGTGTTTTATTCTTTTTATAGCATGTCCATTTACTAATCATGTATTTAAAGAAAACTTCTGTACACAAATGATCACATGCTTTGTCTGCCATACACATCCTTACGAATGAGCTGATGCCATGGAAAAGTTAGTATATTAAATCAACATAGTTGGGGGTGTAAGGCTCTTTAATGATTAAAAAGCTCTAAAAACATTTTTTTCCCCTTTTTTTTTTTTAACCTTTAAATAACAACTAATGTTTACTAGGAATGAGCATGGAGATAGGAGAGTTGTAGGGATTCACAGATTGTAATCAGTACAGCGTTGCTTTTACTGTGTGACTGAACAGATTTTGAAAGATGTCATTTTTTTGAAACTTAAAACTTTTTGCTTTTTCTCCAACCCTCATCAGGTATTTTTCCCCCTTGTCTGTTGTTTCAAAAAAATGAGACGTCATCTAAGTTTGTGTCTGTACCTGTTACGGAGCTGTAGACTCCAGCTAATTAAACGTTCTTGATTATAGTTGAACAGTTTGTACCATGATGAATTATATTACACGTCACATTAAACAGTTGTCAATTGTCATATGTGATGATCAGCTGCTCTATAGGGTTTTTATAGGTTGAATTGTTAATTTATTTGTGTCAAAAGGTCCCTTCAACCTTAACTACCAAAAGCCAATGGGCGGCACGTGGTAATTCCTGTCGAATAATGACTTTGACTGTTTTCACTTGTTGGGTTTGGCTGGAATAATGAGCTGCTGCTACATTGGCCCATTACAGAGCAGATTGGAGTCATTTCAGACCGGACCTTTAACAGCTGCCATCTGTTGTGTTGTGTTTTTCTTTTCCCTGTAGGCGGCCCTGCAGAAGCAGCAAGAGGACGCTATAGTTCTCTCTAAGTTGGAGGCCAGTGAGACGTCGGCCTTCCCTCTCGGTGAGGACGCTCCCACGGTGAACGGCCAGGCGGAGTCATCCGTCGACAGCATAGATCGAGAGGCCGAGCTGGAGCCTGCGGAGGAGGTCACAGAGAACGGCCCGACAGGTGATAGCGCTTGGAGAGAAGCCCTGAACCTTTAGTCGGGAATTATTTTAGCTTTAGATTCATTCATTATACGTGTCCTCTACTTTCATTTAGTTTCTTGGCTTTTTTTTTTTTTGTTTAAAATGTATGAAATATTCTTTTGTTTCTTTTTCCCCCTTTCTGTCTCACCCTACCTCAGCAGACTCTCCCCCGGTGATAGCAGCCCCCTCGATGTGGACGCGGCCGCAGATTAAAGACTTTAAGGAGAAGATACGCCAGGACGTGGACTCTGTCATCACCGTAGGCCGAGGGGAAGTGGTCACAGTCAGGGTCCCCACTCACGAGGAGGGCTCATACCTTTTCTGGGAATTTGCCACAGATCACTATGACATCGGGTTCGGCGTCTTCTTCGAATGGACGGACTCCACCAACGCCTCGGTCAGCGTGCACGTCAGCGAGTCCAGCGACGAAGATGAAGATGAGGAAGGTGAGCGAAACCTGGTTTAATATCCACGCTGCACGTGCCATTATCTTATTTCATAATAAATAAGCTTTGATCATGTAGAAATAGAAATAATCAATTGTCCCAAGGCCATTAAAAATGGTTCATGTTGCCCAGACACTGTTCTGGTTTTTGAAGATATGAAATGTAATAATTAGGTCTGTGTATGGAACATAAGAAGAGTGATGCACTGATCTGCCACTTATTTATCTAGCATTCTTTGTGTTTATGGATTACATAAGGAGTACTAAACAGACTTGTTTTTTCTCTCTGTATAGATCCTCAGAGTGAGGAGGAAAAGGCCAAGAAAGAGGCAGGGAAACCTCAGGTGGATGAGATCGTGCCGGTTTACCGGCGGGACTGCCATGAGGAGGTGTATGCAGGGAGTCACCAGTACCCCGGCCGTGGCATCTACCTACTCAAATTTGACAACTCGTACTCCCTTTGGAGGTCGAAGAGCGTCTATTACAGAGTCTACTACACCAGATAAGCCTGGGGTCAAGACTGTGGAGCAAGAGTGTGTCTGTGTGCGCGCGTGTGTGAGTGTGCATGTGTGTATGGGGTGCGTCTAATGCTGTTCAAGTTTAAGAGGATTGGCGTCTGATGTATCCGTGCCGCCTCTGTTTTGCACTCTGAAAGGCGTGCTCTAGGATTCTTGTGCTTGTTGATAGTATTGTCTTCTGTTCACAGTGTGATTTCTCAGCCTCCATGTCCTCATGTCATCCCAACAGGTGCTTCGGCCACTACGAGAGCTGTACGTGTTCAGAAAAAAAAGAATTGACCATTTTACTTTGATATGTTCAGATAAACTGTTTATGAAGTATGACTAAAAAGTAGGGAAGTCTTGGGTGGAGAATAATTGTTGCTGCTTTTCTGCCCCTTTTTTTTTTTTTTTTGCCCTGGACCCAGTGCTTTTATTTCCAATAACTTAGTCAATGTGTGGCAGGATCCTTCCTGGAACCCGTTTATTAAAGCAGAATTGGCCGCATGGCTATTTATTGAAAATTCGTCACTGCATATATTTTGAAGAAGGAAGTCCGTTATCTTATCAGTGGGGGAAAAGGTCTGTTTCATTATCTTTTTATATTTGTTCAAATTTCTGACTAGTCATATGCTACATTACTGAAAATGTAAATTGATGATGAGGATGATGGTAATTTTGATCGTTTTGATGTCCTGTTTTATCCGGGACAATATATAGCTTTACAAAACATATTAGCTTATTCGATAAAATATGTGTACCTTGATTACGTCTGTGTTACAAACTCTCTTTATTACACAAGAGGAATTCGTCCTGGCGAACGCTTGCATAATGGACATGTTAGAAGCGTAATACAAGCGGCGTTGAAGTCAAACCGGGACTTTTCATTGTGCAGAATAACAGAGCAGAGTTATTATTTCTCTATGATCCTATTACACTAATGCCATTATCCCAGCGTTTCACTGCTTGGATATCATCATTGGAAGAAAGTTTTCTCAGAATGCCGGAGCCATGATCAGAGTGAGATCAGGCCTCCCAGGAATTCCTTTAATGCCCCATACTGTACATGGGGAAATGACTTGGAGTGAGGTCGGGACTGTTAGGGGGAATGTGGTAATAACTCCTAGATGAGTTCCTGTAATGTGCAAGTGGTGTTTATGAATGATTGTATCTGCTGTTCCCACAGACAGATGAGTCTCTTCCGCAAGTTAGCTACATGTTATGCCAGTTAGCTGCACTCAGTTCTACACCTTCATTAACAAGACATTTCATTTCACCAGTCCTGGTTTGACTTGAGCGCCCCTTGTACACACACGGCAGACGATGCACCAGTCCATTTCTAAGAATAGTGCTAGCCTTCATGTAGGATTCTTTAACTTCTAATGCTTCTTTTGCTGCCATCATAATCATCATCATCATCATCATGATGCAAATTCATTTTAGTGGATATAAAAGTAAAATCTGGCCTTCCTAAACACTGGTCCAATGGGTTGTAGAAAAGCAGCATGTCCTCTTTTAGGTGATCACTGGAATATCCAAGCCAGCTGTCTACATCTGTAATCGTCATAATAGTGCTTCATAAATCAGAGTAGAGTACGGAGGTTTGTTCCAGCAACAGGAGGCAAACGGGTGTACAAGAAACGAGTAATACATGACTTTTCTACTGATAGGAGGTTAAGGATAATGCGGATCAGGATTGAAGTGGTGGAGCCCTTAAAGAGAAAGAGATTTGTTTTGCAGCAATTTGCTAAAGTGTGTAAAGCATTTAATAAATATTTATTAACCCAACTAGTAGATTAGGGTTCTCGATGTCTCTGTCGTATTACATGTATCTCATCTCCCGAGTTTCTTCTGCTTTTTAATGAGCTTTTTCATCTCTCAACTCAACTGTCACTGTCATAGTTGAGGTTATTTTGGGTTCTGGATTTACTGATTTCATCATTTTTATTTTTTTATTTTCTATTGTGGCATAACTCACTGTTCAAACACTTGGCTTTTGTCGCTGTTACATTTTTATGTATGTAGTTATAGACAGCCACATTACAACACAAAATATAAGTGAATTCATCGTCTTATGCAGTATGTTCCACAGACACTTTGTTATTTTTATTATGAACTGTCTGTGTGTGTACATGTGTGTGATGTCACATTACTAGGGCTGCCAGACTAATTACAGAAAGAAGCAGCAGAATCTGTGAGCGCTTTGATGCTTTTTCTTGAACTTGACCGTTATATGCCCTGCTCTGAGCTTACTGTCTGAAGAAGGCTACTTTAACTAGAACATAAACATTCAAATATTCATCACTGGTTGTTAGATGGCATTACTACAACATGTTCAGTTGAAACATGAAATGTGAGTTGTTGTTTGTGTTTTGTTTTGTTTTTTTGTTTGTTTTTTACCCCCTTCCTTTCCCCCTAGATTAAGAGGTCTATTATCCTAAAAAAAAAAAAAAAATGTAATAGTTGTGCAGAGCGCTGTGCAGAGCGCTGTCCAGAGCGGTGATGACGAGAGCCTGACACCCAGCAGCAGCCCAACACCATCATTACACTTAACAGTAAATGTGTACAGATGTGTTTTTTTTTTTTCTTCTTTCTTTCTTTTTTTTCCTGGTGATTTTATTTTTAAAGTATAATAATAAGTCTGGTCTTTGTAAAAGTGGAACGTAACTGAGGGCTTGATCTTGGACTAAGGACTTGAGAAGAAAAGAAATGGAAATGTGGTGGTGAATATCATATTGTACATTTTTCTCCCATTTGCAAAGTGAAAATCAATGTAAATTTCATACCATGTACACATGAAGTAACTTTCTTTTTTTGGCATTGATTTGACATGAATGAGTTCAGGGATCACTTTCCCTGGGAATTATATTTAATATTGATTAAACTAAGTTCATCTATACCTTTCTGACCAATACATTTTGGTGTGTTCTTGCTTTTTGATGCCACCGGTGTACTGCAGTTTCTTTTTAAAAATCACAAATCATATTATAAAATAACACGTATTATTTATTTAACATTTTGCACTTGAACAGTGGTATGTTTTTCCTTATTTTTTAAACAAACACACTTGATTCCTGTTCTAATCAAACATCTGGTTGGATTTATTTAGGAGACATTTCAGGATAAAGAGCTTGTGTCAGTCAGGACTGATGTTTCAATTCGGTCAGAATGCTTAAAGAAGATATGACTGTAGTCAACATCCTTAATTTTCAGAATTTTAGTATCTAAATATGAAGCATTTACTTCTTACATACACAGTAAAATTATATTATTCTATTCTATTCCAGCATTTACATAAGATAGGTTCAGGGTGATCAATGATTCAGTGCCTCTGGAAAAAAAGGTTACAGGCCTTGCCGAGCTTGGAAGTGCTGGGACCTTCTGATCAGTAACCCACTGATTAATGTTACCAATTACATTGCCCAACCAAAAAAAAAAAAAAAAAGGTTTCACATGCTTTCACTTGCACAACTTGAATTTTGGAATATGCCTGTTCTATCAGGGAAGATAAAAAGAACATAGATGTGATAACCTGCTCAGTAGACTCCATCAGCTGACTTCATTGTATTTGTCACAGAACACGAGTCTTGACCTGACCAACTGAAGGAACCCTAGATCATAACACTGCCTGGAGAGGCTTGTACAGTACAGTGGCCACTCTGTATATGACACACACCTATCGCTTTGGAATAGGGTCAATCTGAGCTCGTCAGTCCACACTGCCTTTTCTCCATTTGCCAGAAAGTCCAATCGTTATTTTTCCCTAGCAGTCTATTTTACATTACTAGTTCTAGTCTTTCTTTACTTTTAAAAATTAAGTGACATT
>QMIH01001307.1:39961-57530 GCA_003987875.1 Clarias batrachus | reverse complement strand
TTTTAGGTATTTCAACTACCACAAGGGGGAGCTTTAAACTTACACAAGTGCCACTGTTGAAAGAAAATACAGATATAGATGAACAAAATGTGTAATTATTCACTTATTGTCAGTCTGCTGTAGAGCATTGAGCTAAAACAGAAAGGTTGTCCATTATGGCATTCCTATAAATATGTAGTTTAGTTTAACTGCTGTAGTTTATTTCTAATTTGCGTTACAGTAATGCAGTCAAATATCATATTGAGCCTAGTTTTTAAAAAATCTATTTATTAAGATACTTTTTAAATTACTTTTAGTTTTTATTCCAAATTCTTTCTATCAATAAATGATAAAGATTTATTGTAAATTGTTATTAAAGCATTTTACTAGAAATGGCGTCACAAATCTTGCTTATTATTGCTTTACATAATATGACTTTTGTACTAAGAGATATTTCAAGTATAGATGTGATGATTGCTTTATTCTAACAAAAATTCGCATAGAATTCTTACAATAATTGTATTATCAGGTTCAAGGCTAAATGCTTCAACAATGAGTAAAATGTTTTAGTTTTAAGACAATTTGTTAAACACAGCAAAACCATAAAAAGACAAAGTTCTATTAATATGCAAATTTCCCACAAATACATTATAACGTCCAAAAGGAGTGCATAGTCACATGACTATTATTATTATGATATTTGAACAAGAAACTGACAGAGGTGAAAAGATAGAGACACAAGCAAGCAGTAACCGCTTCCACAAAGCAGACGCATAAAGCGTAAATAAAAACTTGATCAAAGTAGAGTTTACAAAAGACAGCAGTTTGAAAGATGGTGATCACAGGATTTTTTACATTTTGTTCAGCAATACGTTTTCTTACGTCCAAATGAAACAGCGTCATACACTTACTCATTGTCTATACCACTTCAGCCTATACAGGATTGTGGGGGGCACGAGGCAGGGTAGACAGGGCGTGCACACACACACTATGGGCAATTTGAGAACGTCAATTATACCTAATGTGCATGTCTTTGGGCTGTGGGAGGAAACCCACGAATCACGGGGAGGACATGCAAACTCCATGCACACAGAGGTGTGAGGCCACAGTACTACCCACTAAGCCACCGTGCCGCTGCTGTTAWAAACGCTCACTCATCGTCTGTTCTGCTTTATCCTGCCAGGGGTGGGGGTGTGGGGGGTTGTGAGCCTATGCCAGGAGACCTGCAGGACACACATTATCAGCAAGTTGGGAATGCCAGTTAGCCAAATCTGCATGTCTTTGGACTTTGGGAGGAAACCGGAGTGCCTAGAGGAAACCCACCAAGCACAGTTAGAACATGCAAACGTCACACACACTGACCCGAACCCTGGAGGTGGAAGCTAACAACTACGCCACTACCTATATAGTTTTTATATTTAGGRCCCAAGCACTATAAGGTGCGCAGGACCCTCTTGTTTTCCTAAGGATATTTTTTTCCACACTTTTGTACATTTCGGGGGTCTTAACATGCTCAAAACTCATGAAACTTGGCAGACATGTTGGAATCTGCTGCCATCGGGATGCCTGAGAGTCTCGTGGCCGGGGCCCCATGGGCCCCCACATGAGATTTTGCTGTATAGCTCATACACACTTTCATGTAGGCAAACGAAACTCCGTACACATTTAGAGCTCATCATCAGAGGCCGAACAACTTTCGCACTGCATGTCCTGGGCTCAACTTAACAGGAGGTCGGTTATTTTGGGTTATTTTGGGTCATTTGCAAAAACGCACCCAATGGATTTTGATATACTCCTCCTAGGGAATTTATACGATCGCCACCAAACCGGGCCGAAGAGATCTAAAGACATTGAGGATGCAAAATTGCGGAGGGATTTTCGATATCTCAAACGAGCCAGCCGTGATAATGTCRTAAACTTACACCAAAAACTGATTAATAACTTTCTGTGTGGCATTTTATTGAGCGACATTATATTCAGTGACACCTTCTGTGACACCACGTTCAGTGACATCACATCAGGAACATCACTGTGTGAGGCTTATTTTCCAGCATCTGCGGCCTATTGTACACACATAAACATCACAAATGTTAACACGCACACACACACACTAACGCACTCAACAAATATTTAACTATATTTATATTTCTTTTTATATTTATGTAAAAAATTAAATTTATCAATTTATAATTTAATAATTTAGAATTTTATTTATATTTTTTCCATTCATTTATAAATTGGTGTAATTTAATTTATCAATTAAAAAAATTATAAATAAATTTTCTTTTGCTATATATATTCTTTATATATTTCATATTTATTTCATGCGTTTACAATACCCAGAAAGAATTTAATGGGATTAAATTTATGTATACAAAAATATAATAAAGGATATGCAAGTAGTAATTTGCAGTGGGATGTATTGAGCAATGCTGGTGCATTTTATACAGTATAGAACACTACAGTGAGAGTTTGTACGTCAAAATCCAGTCCAGACTTTAGCATCTCCTGGGTTGCCAGATTATTAGGATTGTTTCCAAACAACAATAAAAACARACCCTAAAACAAATATTTCGAATAAAATACAAAAAACTGTGTTTAGTGTAGATCAGTAACGCGTCTTAGTTTAGTAGAGGTTTCACGCGATTTGGCAACATGCACACTGACTTTCCGACTCGGTAGTGTGTGACTCTATGCGCGCGCGCGTGTGTGTGCGCGCACAGTTTAGTGCAGAAGTGTGGCGTTCTCCTGTCGGGACTTTAGACTCCGGTTCCTAGAGCTACAGGTGGCGGCGGTCGTGCCATGTTTTCCTCTCACACACACACAGACTACTCTAGTCTCAGTCTTCAAACTCACAGTAAGTGCAGTGTTTGTGACGGGGACACAAGTCCAGCAACGTCTTGGATAGTGTGTTTATTTTTAAATCACGGCATCTTTTGAATACCTCGGCGCGACCTGGACTCATTTTTCCTTTTTAGTATAAATGGCGCCGTTTAAAACGTAACGCGCTGTATACGCTTGCAGGAGGATAAGTGATAAAGTAATGATAATAATTAGATTAGGGGGGGAAAAATAAGAAAAGAAAGAGGATGCCTTTCCATGAGAGGACGGTGGAGCCGCGGCGGCTGTGCCGGCTGAAGGTGGCGGGTGAGCGGGACGCGGGCATCGCGCCGCTGCTCTTCTCCTCGCTGGASGAGGTGAGCTCGCGGGCGCTCGCGCTGCTCCTGCGCCAGCTGAGCGACTTGTCCCGGCACGCGAGCGACGTTTTCCGCGGCGTCGAGCTCCAGGCTGTGCTCGTGCTCAGGCGGAGCGCGCGCATCCAGCAGCGCCTGGACGGCTTACAGAGCGTCGTGCGCGAGCTCAATCCCAAGCAGGTCCAGATCCGTAAGTGTGCACGACTTTCAGCTTCTGTGTGTTTAAGTTGCCATTGTGAAGGTGAAGTTATGTCAGTGCAGCTGTCCTGAGCTGTGATGTTTCACACCTAGAAAATGATTACTAGTATTAACTTATTATAATAACTCATGTTGCACCTCCAGGGTATGCGTTCGAGTCCCGCCTCGGGGCTGTGTGCATGGAATTTGCATGTTCTCGCCGTGTTTGGTAGGTTTCCACTGGGTTCTCCGGTTTCCTCCTACAGTCAGGTGGCATGTAGACTACTTACTCTCACTCAATCACTCCTCAACCTGTATGTTTTTGGAGTGTGGGAAGAAACCGGAGTACCTGGAGAAAACCCACCAAACATGGCGAGAACATGCAAACTTCATGCACACAGACCCGAGGGGGGAATCCATCCTGGACCCTGGAAGTGCAAGACGACATTGTAACCACTAAGCCACCTAGACATGCAGATTAGTGTTCCCAAATTGCCTGTAGTGCTTGAGTGTGTGTTTGTMCTGCGATGGATTGGCACCCTGTCCAGGGTGTACCCCAACTACTCTTCCCGGTACATGGGATACAGCGGTATAGACGATGAGTGAGTGAGTGAACTTCCAGCTTGTGTCAGACCTCCAAACCTTGCTTTAACCTGCAACAACTGAACTGTTTGCACAACTGAACTGTTATAATGTACCTTTAATTTAGTTTGTTTCCATGTCCTCTAATCATGAAGGATCATTGACTGTCCTGTCTTGCTTCTCAATGAGCAATGAACCCATCTTGACTCATGATACAGTAAATTTGTCTGTTTCCCATCATTTGATTAGCATTTACATTTCACTGGAATACCTTTCCTGAACCCGTGTCTATGCGCGTGCACGTGTGGGTGTGTGTTTCCCTCACATACACTCCTGCATGCATTTCTAAACAGTGCCTCGGTTCACCTGAAATGTTGTGCTTTTTTTTTTTTGAAGTGTGAGTAGAATGCAGGTCAGTGCTGCCAGTGTGTGAAATGAAGGTGAGTGTAATGTGTTCTTTGTAGAAACACATGGCGAGGTGTAGGTCTGATCTGAGGTTATGCAAATGTGGTCATTGTGAAGGCAAAAGTCCTGTCAGGAGTGATAGATCTGCTGCAACATACTGACCATCTGTGTATTTAGCAGCCCACACTCTCTCTCTCTCACACACACACACACACACACACACACACACACACTTTTCACATAGCAGTTAGAATGCAGATCCTTCATTCATGTCATATACACTTCCCTGGTTGAATTTGAACCCTTTACTTCTCCTATTAAAACTATTGTAACATGACACGCTGTGTTGTGTAAACAGTTTATTCAAGTTAGAGTGACAAACACAGCATGTTTTTTTTTTATTTCTTTATTTTTATATAATGTGGCCCAAACGTCTGGATTATGTATATATTTTTGGTTTTCATTTAGACCCAAGATGGCTTTGAAACTAACAGACTAAGAGTTTATCAAACTCGTCCTCATGTACACAGAACAGGATACTTCAGTAGACAGCATTTGCTGGTCTGTGTAGGAATTGAGATTGTTAGTCTTTTGGCTGCTCCGGTCAAGGGGTCGCTACAGCGGACCAGCCTACCCGTACGACAACTTGGCACAGGTCACATCACACACGCTGATGCCCTTCCTGATGCAACCCTCCCATTTAATCCGCGCTTGGGACCGGCACTGCACCGGCTGGTGTTTGGGCTTTGGGCGGGAATTGAACCCTCATGGCATGCAAGAAACCTACCACTGAACCACTAATGTTGTGGGACACCCTATACATTTTGTTAATTAAGTACATCTCAGTTCCAGATATACACGTTACGTAGCAGTGTACTGTTAATATAACAGGCTAGGACTGTTCTACATTTGTTCTTCTGATCATAGAGTCATACAGCCAGCAGCTCTGCTCTCAGGTGTGGTTTATAACATGGAAATCTCGCTTATATTTCTCCCTGGGTTAGGCAAACATGTCTTGTGTTCCTAAGCTGGTTTACACACACACACACACACACACACACACACACACACACACACACACGTATTGCGACCTTGAAATTAAAGGTTCTGCTTGATGGCTCTGCGATTTTTAAATATTTCTTCAAAATTAAAAGTTCCCAAATTTAAACAGACATTTAAAAGGCATTTGGTTAACACATTTATAACAGTAAACTTGTCGATCTATGTAATTCCAAGGCCTCGTCCTGCATCTGAACACACGGTAAGCATTTCTCAGTACCTCTCTAAAACAAGACGTGTTTACACACTTCATGTTTTGGCTGAACTGTTATGGATAAACACTGACGCCTTGCCCCCCCCCCTCCCCCTAAGGAGTATGTCTTTAAACCTGTCTTTCTGGATCACCTTTGTTTATCTGAGATTAGTGGCTCATCTGGTGATAAATTGGTTTTAAGGAAGAGTAGCTGTTGCGGTATGCCAAACAGTGTATCACCCTATGGGAAGCCATTTAAAAAAAATCCCAATTGCTCACAGTTTGATTAATTGAAAACTTTCAAAACATCTCATAATACTGTAATTCGGTTTACAAAAGAAACAAACCCTGGATGTTGTGTAGACACTCAAAATTCAAATGTTGTCCACATCATAATGATGATCATTTAATTATAATTGTCTTTCCATGATTTTAACCCGGAAACGGGAAATGCTCAATCTCTCAAGCAGATTCTCCGGTAATAAACTTCTCATCAGATTCAGACCATATCTCCTCACGGTCTGTCAGCTGTCTCTTCTGTGTGGGCTGAAAAATAAAACCTGCTATTCATAAACAACCCTGGCCTTGAAAACGTGAAACAAACAAAGACGTGAAGACCACGACAAGTAACACTTTTCCAGCCAATTAGCAAAAAGGGTTGTGTCCTGCTCAAAGATGTTTTATATTAACATAAGCCAGCTCGTCCGGCTGTTAGCGTCRCTGCCTTGGCAGTAGGAACACGAATCACCACGGACCAGCCGATGCGTCATTAACACGATACTTAGGTGCCGATTTGATTTGTGTTGTGATTCTGTAAGCATCACAATTTTCAAAATGTAAAAATAGTTTATAGCTCTGGAAAAAATTAACAGACCACTTCAAAATATTCAGACTCTTTTTATTTATTTATTTATTACTGATGCATGTATTGGTGAGATGAACAGTTTTGTTTAATTTTTTGTAATCTGCTGACAATATTTCTCCTAAATTCTTAAATTCAAAACATAATTATTATTATTTCGAGTGTATATTAAAAAAAAAAAAAAAAAGGAAATGACATCATCACACATCAAAATAACGCCCCCCCCCCAAGATCATGCAGTATTTGCAGAGCTTTACTCAATGCAGAGCTTTACTTAACTCAAATGCTAACATTTTGTAAACAAATTGTATTAATGATTTGGCTAAATAATATCATAAGAAATCAGGATTTGGTGGAATGACCCCAATTTGCAATTACGGCTTTCATGCATTTCGGCATTCTCTCCACCAGTTTTTCACGTTTGCTCTTTAGTAGTGACTTTGTACCACTCTTTTTGCAAAAAAGCAAACCGATCATCTTTGCTTAATGGTTCGTGACCCTCCATCTTCCAGAAGTTGTCTGGAGTAAATCGCAGTGGTGTCTAAATTTTTTAATAATAAAGTGGTAACGCATGTGATTAATCCAGAAACCGCAACACATAACATCACCAAGTGTGCTTGAGCTACCTTCAGGGCAACTATTTGTATTAAACGTAAGATTTGATTTGCGAGTGAAGGCTGAGGCGGCTAAGGCTCGATGTTATTGATTTGAGAGTCTGTGTTGAGCCTCATTGTCAGTGGGTTGCCACATATTCTAAACATACTTCCCAAATTATTTCTCCTATCACAGATACTGTGCTGCCTACCAATGTGAAATTAGTTTAGAACGCACCACCGTCAGGATTATAGACGAATGGCAACATTGTACCACCTCGAATGTAAAGGTATATAAATTTAATTTGTTCAAATATCAACAACGTCTCCACCTAGCCCCCCCCCCCCACCCGTGTTGATGATTCTCTCTTTAATGAATCTGTATTTTATGTCTGTTAAAAGAAAAACAGCATTATGATCTGATATACAGAGATACGTTGCTCTTATCCTGGATGATGGATGAGAATTGAATGGACTTGGGTAGATGATGCGCTGCTTTGTTGATGTTAATGCTGTATATCATGTGTCAAACTCAAGGCCCTCAGGACACTTTTTTTTTTGTCTATTCCTGTTTAAGTTCCACACTCGGGGATATCAGTGTTAATCAAGAGAATGGATAAAATGTTTTGAAAAAGAATCGCTTTAATTTCTGACCTTTGAAGCACACGCACAACTGCTATTGAGGCCCAGACATAAGTCAAGTTTGACCCCCTGCGGGGAAAAGGTAAAAGGTCAACTTGCATTACCGGTGCAGTGAATGTTCAAGCCTTAAGCTACAGTCTGACTTCTGTATGCATGACAAACAAGATCGCATGTCATTCGCTTTATTCTTAAATGACATTAATCCTGAGACCGAGACATAAATGACAATGGCTTTCCCGTTGGCGTCGAACTTGACATGTTTGTGTAATAAATATAATAATACAAATTACTTAAAGGCTGTGACGGCACTGATCCTGAGCAACACCCTGTAAATTAAGCAATAAATATAACCGGAATATTGAGTTTTGCATTTGATGATTTTTTTTCTTCCCATTTTTGAACATTATTGGTGACATGGCACACATCAGGGAGGTCCTGACTCGGTACTGAATGTAATCTCATGCAGTCATTGTTATTTAACAAATATCAGATAACATGTGGTATATCGCGGGACATACTGTAGATCTTGCATGTTAACCTCATAAGCAAAAATCCTTGCCTGACACGTCATGAAAAAAAAAAACACTAATAAATGTTTAGATTTTTTTTTTTTTTTGGCATTGATTGCTGTTCAGTACCAATAAACAAAACATAAATCTTTTGAAGAAATGGAATAGTAAGTGCTTATGCTTTTGAGGTTTTAGGGACATGACGATTGTAACAACAATTGTTTGTTATTGACATGACAATTGAGGAAGAGAGAGAGAGGAACTAACTTATGTCACGTAACTATAAATAGAAAACGAAGCATACAGTGGTGTCCAGAAAATACAGTACATTTTAATCATAGTCAAATCACTGTGGTGTAAGAGAAATGAGGTCCTCTTCTTTTCTGCGCAGCCACATCACACTTCTTGTTCCTCTTTACTTATTGCACTGGAAGCTAGATTAATATAAAGTACGCAGCAAGGAATTTGCTTAAGAACTGTCCAACACATTATTAAAAGCTGGACGGATCATGAACTTAGTTAAATGGTTGAGGAAGCTCCATCGAAAAAAACGTTGACAGGAGAAATCAGGATTAGGATTAAACAGCTGTACTGTATACTGTATTGTATATAAGAAAACCATTTGTTAATGAGACCAATCAGAAAGAAACGTTTCGGTTTACTATAAGGTCTGATAAGTCCTGGTTGACCAGATTCCAGAGCGATGTGCGTGCCAGGTGCATGAAGTGATCATGCAGTATTATGATCAGGGTTGGTCAGTTCCACATCTGGCAGCTGATAACCTGGCCATTCAGGTTATCACATCTATGGATTTCTTCCTCCCTCTTGACACAGGCATGTTCCAGRACTCCGATTGTGAAAAAGTGCTTTCGGGAGCATAAGGTATCATTTTCAGACAACAACATTTGGAGAAATTATAGTGTGTTAGACTTTAAATAAAAAACAATTGAAGCCAAATGTTAATTTTGTAAACCAAATGAAATCGACAAACCCAAGTTAATTAACCCAGCAAAAACATTCTCATCTATTTATAACGATATAAATTGCTCAGATGTGTATGATGTGTCGCAATTTTATAACAATTTCTTCCAAAACCCTTTTTAGCTTCATGGCAGAAATCGCAGGCTCTTGTAACTCCGGTCTCGCAGGACCAGAGCTCCCTACTGAGATTTAATCAGTCATACTGACATGAGTTTAATCAGCTCAAAGTCACGCAGTGTTTTATAGGAGATTTCTCTTCCAGCGTACTGTACAGTATATACACGCTCTCTCTAGCTCTCTCTCACTCAGTCTAAGAGCTCTCAGTGTACAGAGGCATTCCTCTCTTTATCCTTTAGATAGGTGTGTGGATTTGGCAGCACGTCTGCTCTACCACCCAGGCTCCTGATATATCCACTGTCTGGCCTCCTGTAGTGCTCAGGGAGAGTCGGCTGACATTAAAGCAGTGGAACCGCCCACCTCAGACCACCAGTGTTCTCCTAACCCACTGATCTGCAGCGTGTGTAATCAGCGCAGCCTCCGTGTTTAAACACTCTGCCACATTGTTCTTAGACCTTCTTCTTAATTATGTGTTTCATTGCAAGCTCCTGTGGTCACATGATTACTTGGTTTGCTTGAGTCAATACAGGCCAAGTTGTTGTTGGCAGTGACACTGTCATGTTTTTACCACACACACAACACGTAGGCATGCGCACACACACACACTGCACAAGCTATGCATGTTTAGTATTGATGCTACGATCATTCATCATCAGTTGATTTTCCTGTGCATTTTGAGTGATCGATTATCGTTCATTTTAATGGATAGAAATTCTTAAATCATGGCATGTGGCATGTTTTTTTTCTGCAGACCTTGGCAACTGCTGTGTAGCGGAAACAATGCATAAAGTCAGRCGCTGAAAACTGCGCATGCTGAAAACAAATTTGCGTAAAGTGGCAGATTATGTGTCTCACGGTGACCTGGTATATAATTTTTCTGAAAAAAGCTGGTCCCGGATGAGGGCGTAGTTTGGTTTTAGGACAAACAATACAAGTAAACAAACAACAAAAGAAAATCTTAATATGAAGAGTGTAATGTGCAGAATCTGTTATGAGGAGTACGAGTATGCTTCTCGTGCTTGTCAGATTAATATTTTTGGTAATAGATGCTTACGTGAGCAATCCTACTTGACGTGCATTCAGTAGGTATAATGTACTGTGGGTGCAGTATTAGTGATATGTGGAGGGATTGATTTTCAGGAAACAAAAGCAGCACAAGAGTGCATAAAGCATAGTCGTGTTTAACCCGACCATTGATTGAATCATATGATTGATTATGGGTTGGTTATGGACTCCCATCACTAATACAGTATATAGACTTCATCCTAATCATGGTTTCGGTTCGGGATTATTGATCAGAACGCCGGGGTTCAGGCCCATGGCCAAGCGGCTCTTGAGCTCATAATCATATACCCTCTCAGCTCCAGGGGCATGATAACATTTTTAACCCTGCACTCTGACTTCATGAACTTGTATGATATGGATCTTACAAGTTAGTTGTTGATGCATTATAGCCGCTTTAGTCAGTCCCTCCCTCGTCAGCGATGAAAGAGAATGATTCAACATGATTGGTTCAGTCAGTATAAATTATAATATAGAAATCTGAATGACACATGCCATGTACCTTTTTAAACTGGTCAGATGTGGGGAGCCAGGTTTGATTCCTAAGGGCGTATCACTACCCAAATATGAATACAGCCACATGGATAGTGCTGATGTCCTGAAGTGTCTGTGATAGTGGTAGGTATTGGTATCTGGTTGCATTCCTCCGGCCTTTCCCAATTTGGTGACCCACAACCTTTCAGTCATTTTTAGACGTTCAGTTGTGCATGTGCAAACAAAAAATGTGTAAGGGTGGCGGGGGGGGGATGGGGGGCACTCGCTACTTTGTCATTTTTCTGTTTTTGTATTGGTCTCATGTATGAAGAGTCCCTTCTCTGGCTCGTTTCTTCGCTCTGTCGGGTCTCCAGCAGGGGGAGGGTCAGCAGTAACTCCTTTACATAGACACTGAAACGGCGTGTTCGGAAGAGGGGTGAACGAGAGGGGATTGAGGAATGAAAAAAGGTATTTTTTGTTGGAGCATTATAATGCACACACTTTGGCGTGTGTTAATCTTTCTTAAAAATGTAATAATAGGACCTTATTCTATACTAAAGGATGGAATATGGGATTGTTAAATGGTTAGGCTACAAGTGATATGAAGAAACATTTGGAATCAATTTGGAGAGCAGAAATCATTGCGGTCTTAAAAACATCATATATAGACCACACTAGATACACTGATCAGCTTTAGCATTAACACCACTGCCTGGTGAATTGAATTGAAGTTTTAATGTTAACGGTTTTAAACCTTATGGCTAATTGAGGTTTAGTCACTTTTTATTTCATTGCATCATTTAAATGTTAAACAGCTTTGGTAATATTATTTAAAAATGTACGTCAAGTAGTGTTTTCTGAGAATATTTTAAGATTCCCTGAGAAATATGTATACTTTTGATTCTATTACTGGCCCATAATTACAGGCCTTGTTGCCTTACAATCAAAGCGTATGAACAAAAAAAAAGATTCCAAAATCCTATCCCACCGCAGACTGAACAGCAGCACTGCGCTTGGTAACGGATTTAGCTCCACTACAGTTGTTGGTGCGATGTACAGATCATGATGTCAAGGGTTTCAGCATGAATATGGGCACTGACTGAATCCCAGCACTGCTGAAATGGAAATAGACACTGACAGCCAGTTACAGGAGTTAAACAGAAGGTGCACGATACAAACAGTATATACACGTATGTAGTTATCCATTCTATATTTGTATTATTATTGGTCATTTAACATGTGCAACATCTSAACTGACCATAAACGGACCCTAAGTGTATTATTTAATAAACCATAAATATAGTCATGCATACCTTACAAATCCTATTTTTTGTTTGAAACATTTTTTTTGGCATTGCCTATTAGAAATCAAACTCACTATTTCAGAATCTTTATCCCATTGCTTTAATGATGGACATTCTGTACTTTTAAAAGTATTCTAAGTGTTCCTTACTCTATCTGTACATGCAATGTTAGTTACTTCTGCAAATTTGCTTCATTGCGGTTTCGGGCAGTATTGGTGGAGGTGTGTATTTAATTAAAGCACGAATCAATGCAGTGTTTCATTTGTCTTTTTTGTCATTTTTAAATCAGATTATAGTTAGGTGTAATATTTCAAAACGAGCTGGTTCCTGTTTCCACTCATATCTTAACAGGATCTTGGCACATTTTCAAGTTAATAATAAAAATGTTAATAATAGTTACATAGTTCGTATCTTGCAGTTAGTTACTGCCAAAACTGTCTTACTAAATGACTATATTATTTTCATTGTTTTTTTGTTTTTTTTTTAATCCCTTTAATGTCAATCTTGGATTATGTGAAGTGTCTGCCGTACAGTCTGTCGTACAAGTTGCAAGAGAAGTGATACTGGACTAGAACAAGTTACTGTAATTTATATAAACCTGAGATTTGCCTTGCAGGCTGTGCTACTGTCAGAGAGAAAATGAACCTTATGATCAGTCAGATCTCAGATCTCTATTCAAGAGAATAGCTTAAATAGTTTAAATGAAAGTAATACATGTAATTGATTTTTTTATTAACTTTTTCATATCAGAAATGGAATTTCTCTGTCTGTGTCTACTTTGTACACGGCCTGCTCTGGGGTTTGCAAAGTATGTTTTAAACTCCATGCAGTTGGTTTATTGTTTTTGTTTCTTCAATCCGATTAAAATCGTTCCGATTCGATGTTTAAAATGCCAGGATTGTAACAGAAAAGGAGGTTTTCATTTACAGTAAATCCCACCTTCTGGCTTATGATTATGCTTTGAGTTACCGATCGGAACGGTAGAAGGTTCGAGCCCTAGCTCTGCCCGGTTGCCGCTGTTGAGCACGTTTCTTAACCCTGCCTACTCCTGTATAACGGCTGACCCCACGCTCTCCTGACCCCAGCCTACTGACAAAAAGCTGGAAAAATGGAAAGAATAAACAATTTCACAAATAAAGGCTGAACTTAATTAACTTGATGTGTGTTTACAAGAATTGGGTCTCATCGATGATTGGTTTGATGCTGTATTACTTATGAAATGGCAAACCAGTCAGTTCCCCTTCATTTGCAAAACACCCATAGGATGAAAGTAAAGACTGCTGGGAAAGAGAGATTTGTTCTTACAGAGTTTATCGGTCGGGAATGGAAAATCTCGTTTCCAGAAACTCCTCAAGTCAGCTAATGTTACCCCCAAGCGGGTCAAAAACGCGCAGAAAGAATATATTAATTCCAAGAGTCAGATGAAGTGTTTGCATGGCTATATTTTCCAGATTCTCAAAGGTTAATCACAAAACCACTTTTTTTTTTACAAGCGTTGATGCATTTTCTTTACGTCTGGCTTATGTACCTGATTATTAGTTGAATATTAGAGTCCATGTGAACACAGTGTTAATCCGACCCAGCACTACTTTCTTTCTCAAGCCTCCGTTTCTGGACTCTTGGCTGCCTGGTGACTGCTGATGCTGGGGAAAAAGACTTGAGATTCTGCGAGTGTGCCTCGTGCTTTTATGCCTCCAGTATAAGTGCAGCGCTGCCAGCACGGCCCGAGGGGAATGAGACAAGGCTGAGAATAATTGCCACCTGTGGGAGAGGGTCTCTGAAACATGCTAGCTCATACGGTATTTGAGGAGACTGTGGTTCACGGGGTTACAGCCCAGGCCATTCGCAGCTAAACCAGGGAATAAAACCAGTGCCAAGTTCTAAGCCTGCTCCTGGAATAGTMCTGCCCTGTCTTTTCTCTGTTACAGCTGAGAGCCACATCGGTGCAGGACCAGATTGTTAATTAGCTAAATAGTTGGATCAGATGGGTTTGGCACTTAGACATGCGGGGGAGGTGTGTGTCTGGACTAGGATTACTGGACTAGGAAACCGCTGGAATCATGGCCGATGCGAGTGCGATGAGTATCAGTTATAGGGAACAATTTAAGGAAAAAATAAATGTGCAAATTTCACACACACATTTTTCTTGAACGTGTTAACAATTAATAATTACCAAATTAATGATAAACATGTTTTTTTTCACAATACATTTTTTAAACAGTTATAGAAGCACAATCATTTAAATTTGTATGTAAGACAAATTAATGAAGCACAATTAGTTTAACAAACATAATAATAATAATAATAATAATAATAATAAAAAGTATATAATAAGAGTTAAATAAGAATTAAACTCGAGGGCTCTGACTTGTCATGTCAAGTTAATAAATATGTGAGACGTGGGCAAATATTACGCAAAACAACATACATTTTTATTGGTTAAATTGAATTGGTGAAATTCTTAATGTGATRATCATCATCATCCCTCGTCCGTGCTAAAGCCTGGTGCTGGTTTAGCAGTGCARTTAAGGCTTACGCGCGACCGAAGTGAGTTTATATCATCTTTATATATAAAACAATAGCTTTGGCTTCCAAGGAAACTGGATAAGTTTCTACTAAAGCTAGTGTTTCTGCTATTCATTTGATTGGAATGCAGGATTAATATGGTTGCTTTGGCTTGAGCAGGTCAAGCTCTTGTGGAGCATTGTGCAGAAGTTTCAAGTATATGCGCAACAATGAGGAATGGCATTCAACTGGGTTTAAAACCAATGAGCCACAGGAAAGGCCAGGCACAATAGGATGAGTGAGAGAAAAGTGTTTCGGAGTCATTGTGAAACTATGGGTTGTGGCTCATTGTAGCTGAGCCGCAGTGATTARTAGGAACATCCACTGTCTGCGTCCAGGGGTGCGGCTGTACGTCCCGGCACTGGTGGAGGGTTTAGGTGTGGACTTGGGGTTTGTTTGAGCTGACCGAGCTGGACTTGGAGCTTCCTCTTTTTTATTTATGTACAACAGACAAACCGGGAGAAGGGATTGGCGGAATAAGACCGGTGAAGTATGTCTTTTGTATGTCTGCTAATTCCTGTGTGAAACTGTACAGTTTAAACTGAAAAGATTGCAAATGGTGGATTACGAATGTAGTGCACTCCTAAACTTTATGTTTTGAATGTGCATGCGTTTTGGACAAAACATGACCCGATCTTCTGATCTTCTGTCCTCTACCATTTGTCTTATATAATACCCCAAATGCCTGCTTTCCATTGCATAACACATGACATGCTGGCACAGCGCCAGGGTCCTCGCAGGATTATGTTTGTCTTCTTCTTTTGAATTCATTGAGGATTGGTACAATATCACCACCTACTGGACAGGAGTGTGAAACCGACAAAAGGACAAGACGACAAGACCAGACAACAAACTTTCGTGCTATTGAATCTAATCAACTCGTAAAATCGCTATTCACAAAACATTTAATCGATTTGAAAAGTCTGGCTACAAACTTATTTTTCGGCTGCTCAAGGGGTCCGCACACAACTTGGCACAGGTTTTTACACCGGATTTCCTGACACAACCCTCCCGTTTTAACTGCATGCACTGGCCGGGTAGTATGGGGTGTGGCAACCCACCAAAGATGGGGCTCGAATCCAGAACCTCAGATTCCCAAATCAACAATCTAGAGCCTTAGCCGCATGAGCCACCATTCCCTCTTGAAGCGTCTAGCTCTGATTCACAATTCTGATGAATATTTCTTTAACTGTCGTACAGAGGTAATGTACAGTTTTTAACCAATCAGGTTCAAGAATTTCACCAGGCTCTGGAAACAAAATGTGCTTCGTTAGCAAATAGGTTAGTAAGAAAGTAAATACAAACTGGCTTTATATGATAGACTGATGTCTTGCTGTGTCTGAAACKTTAGTCCTATCAGCTGTACTTAATATCCAGCTTTACACTGTAGTTGTGGGGTTAGACGCATGTTTGCTTTGCCCTTTCTCCTGCCCACGCGTATCCGCACAATGTGTTAGTTCAGCTTGGCTTTCATGCCCCGAGTCTACTGCCGACGCTGACGGGCAAATCCGAAAGCTATTGTGTTTAAGGACACATCCCTCCCTCATGCGTTAGCTCAAACACAATGCATGCAGACATCTGCTTACGCACGCGCACACACACAGACACATAGACTGTACACTGTAACGCATGAACGCTTGCTAAAGAGCAGCCCTGTCATGGTAACCGGAAACCACAGGTGAGGGATAGTGCACATGGTTTAATAATGGATGATGTATTTGTTGTAATTAAACAGCAGTGTGTGTGCATGTGTGCGTGTGTGCGCGCGAGATCACTAACAGCAGTCCATCATTTAAGGTCTTAAACTTTATTTGTTTGACCTTGTTCGGAATCAGAAAGCATTTCCTGAGCCTCCCTCTTCAGCTCTGACAGCTATTCAGTGAGTATCAGCCTCTCCCTATTCACGGCGGAAGCTATTCACATCCGTCTTCATCGTGTCACCGCGCGGCCTGCGGGAGTGTGTTTGGACTGGGACGTTGAAACGGTTTCTTTTGAGCCCGAGGTCAAGGGTGAAGAGGGAGCCATCTTGAGTGTGCTGATTGGAAGAAGGGGCGTTCTCAGGCGCTTTCCTCGTTATTTACTCATTAGTTATGATTGAATAATATACCAAATTGTATTTTTTCAAACATGCAAACTCTACACATACACACTGACCTTAAGGCTGGAGGTACAGGGCGACAGTGCTAAGCACTATGCCACAGTACAGCCTTTTGTAAGAATCCCTCAGGTTTAGRCCATTAAAAGTATGTAACCCATTGATTTAAGTAATTGAATCGCACAATAAAAGATCAGTCAAGTTATTGAATCTTGGATGCTAATAAGGCATGCTACAAAGAACACTGAAGGACTACTGAAGGCAAGCAGTGTTTTTTTTTTTCCCTGTCTAAATATAGCAAAGAACACAATGACTATGACAGTTCACATAAGCATGTATCAGAAAACAAACGCGTGCTACATGCTACACATGCGACACACCTCGAAAGTCATAATTCTGTCCCTCAGAGGAACTGTGTGAGGGTGTGTGATGCCCTGCAGCAGGTGAAACAGGCTCCCGCTCCGGGAGCACAAAGCCCATGAAGGCCCATGCGTCCGCGCGTCCATGCTCAGTAAAAATAAAGCAGGAGTTTCCAGCACATCTGTCACTCAGACACTCTTATTGTTTGTCCTCATCCATTAACCTCCCACAGCCAGGCTCCCTTCCACTTCCCTTTTCCCTTCGTAAAACCTCATGGATTTAGCGTCGCCTCAGCCGCGGAGATTTCCTTTCAGCACTCGGTGAGGTTTTGCTTTGTAGGGACGTTTTATTTTCATACTACTCCAATTCTGTTATATATATAATTATTATTATTATTATTTTTTTTTTTTTGTTTT
>QMIH01001306.1:121046-131338 GCA_003987875.1 Clarias batrachus | reverse complement strand
TATATATATATATATATATTACAGGAGACATCAAGCACGGTGTAATGATGAGAATCTTAGCCGCAGTAAAACTTCGTTCTCGTGAACACTAAGCGAGAGGAACTTGTGCAAGAGACACATCTGTCTACACACAATCGTTCACCAACACCGCTAGCACATTACATTATATAGAACTCAGCTGGGAGGACAGTCCTGAGCCCGCTCCAAGCCGTTTCCACATGTTTGGGCCGTGATAGGAGTTCCTGGGAGGCCAGCGTGTCCGAAAGAACGTTCTACCATGATGGTATACAAGCTCTAGTGAAACACTGGGATGAGTGCATTAGTGTAGCAGGGTGTTACATACGGTAGATTATATAAAGAAATAAAGGGAGTTTTTACTCTCATAACTGTATTGTTATTTTAACACTTGTGTTATATAAGCTAACAATAGGAGGGCAAATATGATCAGACCTAATACCATGTGGATTTTTTTTGGGGGGGGGGGACAGTAGTCCAAAACAATCATCTCTGC
Organism: Clarias batrachus; assembly: GCA_003987875.1. Lineage (NCBI taxonomy): Eukaryota > Metazoa > Chordata > Actinopteri > Siluriformes > Clariidae > Clarias > Clarias batrachus. The sequence continues at coordinate 130,827 of QMIH01001306.1, read as the reverse complement.
ATGCAACATCATCATACATTAAGAAATGTTCAGCGTTCTTGTAATCAGTGTATGCGTAAGCGCCATGAGAGCAGTTTGAGCTATAGCTGTAATTTGTGGTTTGTAAATACATTCTCTTTGCCTATGGATGCGCCACTCTGTTTTTTAATTTTTTAAAAATGTTTTTCTTTTAAGAAAATGATCACGTTGTTTTCATTGCGAGACTGAAACGGGGTTTATGGTTGCAGTGTTGTACATAATGAAGTGGTTTTAATGAAGGTAGCAGTAATGTGCTTTTGGGGAAATAATAATAATAATAAAGCGCTTAATGTGAACGAACAGGAATGTTTGAAAACTCCGGCTGCTAATTACCCGTGCTTGTCTACGGTTGTTTTGTGGGGTCGTTTTTCAGCAGAAGTCGAATTTGCACTCGTGTGTGTGTGTGTGTGTATAGATAGTAAAGCGCTGTGATTTTTTTTTTTTAACATTTTTTTCTTCCCCCCTTTTTATGTCTGTATTTTTCCCACAATACCAGTTTAACCACTCATGTTGTTAAGCTTGGAAAACAAACTCAGTAAACCATAAGTATGGGTTCTCAGTTTTCCCACGCATAGACTTTTACTGTTGGAGTCAGATCTATTACAGGTTGCACGAAATCTCGTGCAGAGAAGCTTCCTCATTGTGTATTAGCACTCTCAAGCTCTTAAACGTGCATTTAGATTTGATTTACTGATCTGGTTCGGTGTATACTGTAGGCTGGGTGTTTATGTAGATGTAGTAGGGGTTCTTGAGGCGGCACCATGGCGTAGTGCACCTGCACAGTCTCGCCTCCATTTTCGCCTCGGGGTCTGTGTGCATGGAGTTCGCATGTTCTCATTGTGCTCCGGGTTCCTCCAACAGTCCAAAAACATGCAGATTAGGCTAACAAAAATAAAAATGCCTGTAGTGTGTGAATGAGTGTGTACTGTCTGTGTGTGCTCTGCGATGGATTGGCACCCCATCCAGGGTGTACCCCGCCTTGTCGACTGGGATAGGCTCCGCCCCATGCAACCCTGTATACAGGATAAAACTGTAATAGAAGATGAGTGAGTGATGTTTTTTTTAAATGTTTTTTTATGCTTCCTGATAATGATTTAATAAATAAAGTGAACAAACTAGACGGAACAACAAAACAGGTGGTCCAAAATAAATAAATAAAAGTTAAGCGAATTCAAGGTGGTTAAATAAATAGAGGAATGGGGAGAAAATCAAGCAGTTCAGTGATGTATCGTGATTTTTTTTGTGTGGCAATTCATGTATCCAAAATAATACAAGATAAATGAAAAAACTGTTTTTTTTATTTTTCTCATTTATTTATACTTGCGTTTGAACTGGATAAAATCTTGCAGTTCCTCTATGATCCTACAGGTGGCACTCTATGCTATTCTCACACCGACTCTCAGTTTCTTTGAAATCACAACACGATCTTTACACAGTCGCGGTACAAACCTAATCAGCACGGGTGTATTGTGATAAAATCGTATCAGATGAAATACCGTCTCTCTGTATTGTGAAAAGAAATGACCTCTGACCTCTGCATCTCCCCACAGAGATTCGGCCATCTCGAGCAACAAGGCCCCGCACAACAGCTCCATAAACCACATCGAGAGCGTGCTGCAGCAGCTGGATGAGGCTCAGGCTCAGATGGAGGAGCTCTTCCAGGAGAGGAAGATCAAACTCGAGCTCTTCCTCCAGCTCAGGATCTTCGAGCGTGACGCCATCGATGTGAGTCATGCTCCGCCACCTGCTCTGTGTGCGTGTGTGTGAGATTTCGATTACACTGCTTTGTGTCAATTCTTGTACAGTTCTCTATATACAGTAGGCATTTTTGTGCGTATGATAATTTGTTTATGTAAAACCTTTCACTTAATCAAACATGTGCACATTGAAACCTGGATGAGATCAGTGTTTGATTACGTCCATGACGCCCCGATTCGTCCTTATTTATTGTATTTCCACCCTTGTGAACAGAACTTTCCTGTTTTGCTCATGTCTTTTTTTTTTCTTTTCTTTTCCTATTCAAGTAAATAGGACGCAGATTTTCAGACCACAACTCTGCAGTGAAATCTGTAAACCGTGCCGAAACGAGCGTGTCGTGCCAGTCACAGTGATTTATTTTATTTAATTTTATTTATTTTTTTAATGCCTGATGCTGCCACACATCCTCAATCTGGCACCTGGCGACACTGTCTCCCCGCAGTACCTCCTCTTCGGGGAAAGTCTGTTCAAGCTCCGCCTCCAGTGGAGAAACAGACTTGACCACTGACCAAACCAGCTTCCTGTTACACTCGGATTAACCTCGCAGTTCCAAAATCCCCATCCAAAAAACGGGGGGAAAATAAATCTGGAAACGGGAACTCGCGCATGTGTGTGTGAGGACTAAAACGGTGTGTGTGTGTGTGTGTGTGTGTGTGTGTGTGCGCGTTCGTTGAAGCGGAGCCCGGCAGCTGTAGTCGTGCGCTCCCTGCTGTCTCATCTCCAATTAAACAGCAATTAATGAGCTGCAGCTTTCACAAGCTCGAAACGAGGTGTAGCCAACACCGAGTGTTTACAGAGCTCATGCACACACGGTGCCTGCAGAGTGTGAGGGTCAGAGTGAGGTCAGCGGTTTAGGATTGGAGCAGCCAAAGCAAAGTGGGATGGTTTATTTACCGGCTTGCACACTGCATTACATCATAGATTTACTGTATTGTATGAAACTATCAGAAATCACCAATTAGCACCTCAGATTAAAGGCGTTCTGAAGGCTTTCATCTCAATATCAACTGTTCAAAGGAGATTATTGCGTACAGTGTGCAAAGAAATAAAAATCAGGAACGACCACAGAGTTAGAAAGCGATCCCAAACTGTGTAATGTACCGAGCGAAATCAGTCAGTCATTATGTGATTATTCTCCGCAGATCATCTCCGACCTGGACTCGTGGAACGAGGAGCTCTCACAACAGATGAGCGACTTCGACACGGAGGACCTGACGCTGGCTGAGCAGAGACTGCAGCATCACGCGGACAAAGCGCTCACCATGAACAATCTCACGTTCGACGTCATCCATCAGGGCCAGGAGCTGCTGCAGTACGTCAACGAAGTCCAGGCGTCTGGTGAGGACCTTTTTCTTTTTTCTTTTTTCTTCCTCCCTTACAAAACCTTCTAACACGTTCAGATGTGATGATCATATTTATCTGGACATACTGAGATTCAGCCAGCCTGTCCCACATCCTCTTTCAGACTTCACTTCCTAAAACTGTCATGTGATTATTATCATGCAGTGGATTGTGGGTAGTTTCTTTATTTGATGCTTCTCGTAAGCTCCACCTCCATCCTTGACATTCTAAAAGCGCTCCTTTAAAGGTCCCATATTATCTTTGGTAAAAGGTCCACTGTGTGTGTGTGTGTGTGTGTTAATGATCCAGCTGAACTACCCATCAGATAAGGCATCTCTTCATACCTTGCACTCCATGTGTTTTTAAAAATGCCGAGATCGGTCCAGAGCTGGGCAAATCTGAGGGTACCTACTTTTGTGAGGTCACATTAGGTGATGTTCTAGCTAATTGTTTAAGCCCTGGCCAATTAAAAAATCTGGGAAAAATAAATCACTCATTTATTAACTTCACGGTAAGATTTTTGTTTGTAACATAGCAGTTTTATTACAGTAGCTCAGAACCGCTCTAAAGTAGGCACACTAAACAGCAACAATTAGATCAGGTCTTTAGAAACATACATTATAAAATGTTATTATGAAATTGTATATATAAAATTTATAATTACAGATTTTCTATTGCACGTTCTATGTATCATTAGTTTATAAAATTTTTTAGTATGAGTATTTATTTATTTATTACAGGTTTTCTATTGCATGGTGTGTGTATTATTAGTATATAAATATTTTTAGAATATTTTTTATTATATAAATATTTTTATATAAATTTTATATTTAAAATTGTGTTCTGGAATTTTATCTACAAAACAAATGTATGATTACAGATTTTCTATTGCATGGTGTATTTAAGAAACATAAGGAACGAGGCTTTAATTGAGTAAAAATAACGTCCTGTTGTATCTTCATGGCTTTATTAGTCTACAGTATACGCCAATTATTATCCTGAACACTCTGAACTTTCATGAGAGATTTGTCCTCCTCTTCAGGCCTCCATGACGTCATAATAAATGTGGTTAGACGTACATTGTTGGCTTTAGGTACTGTACTGATCAGATCTGAGACTTTGGTGTTTTGCTGAGGGATGCAGCGATGACGGCAAACACGCAGAGATAAGGGAGGTGTAAGGGTCTAATCCTAATCTCTGTCACCGGCATCATCGATTTTAACGTCCTGCATCAAATGACCGCGTGCAGACGTGGACATGTTTACAGATTCTCTCCGGTCCAGGCTCTCTAATCAAATCTCTCTCTCTCGTCACTCCTTCAGAGTGGGGTTCTGAGTCTTATCTTATCTGTGCTGACTGTTTGTTTACGTTTCCTTCCCGCTCTGAATCAGCCTGTGTGTGTGTCTGTGTAGGTGTGGAGTTGTTGTGTGATCGGGATGTGGACATGGCCACACGTGTTCAGGATCTCCTGGAGTTCCTGCATGAGAAGCAGCAGGAGCTGGATGTGGCTGCAGAGCAGCACCGCCGCCACCTGGAGCAGTGTGTGCAGCTACGCCACCTACAGGCAGAGGTCAAGCAGGTAACTTAAAATAAAATAATTTCTCTCTATTTAACAGAATATTTGTATCTAAGCCCTTTCATCAGAGTCGGGATGAATCCTTAAAACTCACTTAATTTATTACTAACGCTTGCTACACAGGTCTGATATTATTTTTTAAAATTTCCATGCGGTATAACATTAAAGCAACTAGACAGCTACATTGTCTGAAAACAAACGAGAGTGGTGTGGTGCTTGGCAAAACTCGGGCCTCTGAGCCTTTTATAATGACAGGATCAGTTGCTAAGATGCTTTAAAGTGTGTGCTAGTGCCTGGCTTCACAGTGATCCTGAGAAGAATTCGGGCACCTCTTGCACCCAGGGGTACAACTTACGCCCTCTTGCGGGGTATGTTCTGACACAGCTTGCTAGCTGTTGTGAATTTTATATTTCTACAAAATTCTTGCTCTCCGCTAGAATCCATCAAAGTTGGTCAAAGTGAAGTCAATGGGAATTTTTTAGGTGGCAAATTGACCCCCTGCACCCCTTAGGACAGTCATAACACCCATTCACGAATAAACTGCACAATATGTCACTTCTTTCATGGGTCTACGACAAACGGTACGGGACTAGTTACACGCCAAAATTTGTACGGAAGAAGAAAAAAAAAAAGAAAGAAAAATAAGCCTGCAAGATGATGCAATTGAAGCTTCGCATGCATCACTAATTAGTTGTCTTTAAGATGATTAATATCTACAGTAAAGCAAGTAGAATAAAGCATGCGACAAATAATTTGCAAGCCTCATATGATTACAAAATCATAATGTAAGTGACTAAATCAATCTTGTTTTTTTTTTTGTCTTGTTTATTTTTGGTTATTTATAAACAAATCTCAAAGTTTTGTGTGTGTGTGTGTGTGTGTGTGTGTGTGTGTGTGTGTGTGTGTGTGTGTGTGTGTGTGTGCGATGCTCAGGTCCTGGGCTGGATCCGTAACGGAGAGTCGATGCTGAACGCCGGTCTGATCACCGCCAGTTCTCTGCAGGAAGCCGAGCAGCTGCAGAGAGAGCACGAGCAGTTCCAGCACGCGATCGAGGTACGTTTATTTCTCCCTGCTCTCATCCTCTCCGTCCTCTCATTACCTCCTTCTTTACTCACACTCAAGCCTTTGGAGAGCGCGCTATCTCTGTGGTACGAAAGGCTAAAGTACAAGCATACATATTTAATAACTACAGCTACGGCTAACCGTTCCTTTTATTCTCATCATTTAGATACAACTGTTTGATCAAAACCCCTTGAACAGGCTAGTTCTGTTGTACGGCACAGAAAGCCTGCCAAGTTTCTCTGTTCTGTATTTTTTTTTCCCCTCTCTCTCTCTTTCTCTCTCTCTCTCTCTCTGTCTCTAAAGGCCAGATTAGATCTGCATGTGTGGCTAGGAGTGACAGCAACTTGGAGAGACAAAGCAGCCTGTCATAATTGCCTCTTCATTTCTGAGCGATCTCAATTTCCTTCCTTTTCAGTCCTTAATAGTGATTGAGCTCTCCATAGTGGAGCGACAAATGACCAATAGGATGTCTTTCAGCTGTAATTCATGCAATGAATCTCTTTCAGATGTTTATTAATGGAATAAACCGATCAACAAATTCATCTCTCGCTCATAGCGATGTTGCAGTGAATTGGGTTTTATGTAACCATGTGTCTCTGTCTCTCTCTCTCTGTACTGTGTGTGTCTGCGAGCAGAAAACCCATCAGAGCGCTCTGCAGGTTCAGCAGAAGGCAGAGGCGATGCTGCAGGCCAATCACTACGACATGGACATGATCCGTGACTGCGCTGAGAACGTGGCGTCTCACTGGCAGCAGCTCATGCTCAAAATGGAGGATCGTCTCAAACTCGTCAATGCGTCCGTGGCCTTCTACAAGACCTCTGAGCAGGTCAGTGCCACGACTCAGATGAGACGCCACACTAAACACCCAGTAAAGTCCATCTCCAGCTGAAACAGCAGCATTTGAAGATTCGAGTTACGAATTTCCACAGATATGTGGAATTTTCCGCTGTTCTACTTCCAGTTCAATAAAGAAAGTAGCTCACGTACATTGTAAAAATAAATAAATAAATAAATAAATACTACACACTGCAGTGCACCAGATACCAATAAATACAATTATATAAAAACTTTTCCGTGTGTAAGTGAACGTGTAAAATGCCTAAGGTCTGGTGTATTGTGTATATATATATATATAAGGTGTCAGGTAAAGTCAATTTTATGTATTTATTTTTATTTATTTTCTCAAGTGGAGTTTGGTGTTCCACAGGGCTCAGTTTTAGGCCCACTGCTTTTTTCCCTTTGCATGCTTCCTCTGGGCAACATAATTCGTAARYATGRTATTAGTTTTCATTGTTATGCTGATGACACACAATTATATGTCTCAGCAAAACCAGATGAGAAAAACCAGTTTGCTAAAATTGAGCAGTGTGTGCAAGACAAGAGATTGGATGCCAATTAATTTTCTTCTGCTTAATCCTGATAAGACAGAAGTTCTAAGTAAAGCTGTCCTGATGGTGAATAATCCTAATTTCCGAAAATCCTCAGCAAAACAGAGTTCACAGTCGAATACAGTGGAAAACCGCTCTGAGACAAAATGGCGTCTGGGATTCCCCTCGCGGTTTAAAGGTGCAGAGACGACACGGTTAAATTTACTGTGCGAGATTCATTTCCTTATCCATAGTTACTGTTTTTGGCCACATGATGGCAGTGTGGGGAAAGGGGTGGAGATTTAGTAAAGTGTATTGATATGCTTTACATTGTTTAACCGTGTCAAAGGCGTATATGGCTCACTTTATCGGACTTGAGAACAAATCCGAGTTACGAACGCGCTTGTTGGTAAGTCGGGGCGACCTGTTTAAATGAGGTGTACACTTTTTCAATACATGGTCCAGGGTTATTTAAGGTAGGGGTAAAGCTAATGAACTGTATGAGGGTGCTAATAAACAGAAATTAAATTTACATCTTGAATTAAAATCACTCTGATAGAGCAGCGTCACAAGACACAATACTGCTGCATGTATCTAACAAACTGTATCAGTAGAAGACATGGAAAAAATGGATGCGTGTAGTAACATGCTGAGGTTGTTGTGTTGAAGCAGGCAGCAGGTCATTATGTACAGTGTGGTGCAACTTTAGGTTCAGTCACTGAATAAACTGAACACATGGTAATGCTTGGGTTTCTGTGAACTGACAGCACAGACAGGAAGAGAAGAGAGTGTGGTGTTATAATATAACTGTTCACCAGACACATCTCAGAATACACACTGCTTCCAGATGACTTTTGTTTGCTCCAGAACTAATAATAAATGTGTTTTCACAATAGTCAGAGCAAGGCCAAATTACCAACTAATTCAGTCCGTTTCAGGCTTTTAAATGCATTCCTTGTACACAAACTGAGTTGATCCGACTTATGTTCATCATGTAGTTGAATGCAAGCATGGAATAGAGTTATGTTTACTTTTTCTAGGAAAGCAACACGTCTGGAAAGGATTTAGATTTAGTCAGTAGGCAGACTGTTTTCAGCACCATGTTTATTAAACTGGATCCTACTGTAAGTCAGTACTCCTACTCAGTCTGTGCTGGCAGATAAGTAGCAATGCCAAATTGTCATATATACACGCACGCACGCACGCACACACACACACAGACACGCACAATATCTCGGTTTAGAGCAGTCAGATTTACTGTCCTCTAACAATAACTCAACATACAGCCATTATTGTCTAAATAAATTGCAGTGAAAATTAGTGCACCTTAAGTGAACAAGTCAAAACCGTGTCCAAAGTGTCAATATTTTGTGTGAGCACCAACGTAATCGATAGTAGCACGTCCATATATACCAGCGCTGCACATGTTATTGCTGGGATCCTCTTCCCTTCCTCTATAATGATGTCACAGAGCTGCTGTGTCAGGCACACGGCACTTGGCCACCTTCCTCTTGACGCCTCACAGGTGCTCGATAGGGTCGCTGACAACCACATGAACATGATGAATACAGTAGGACATGTGACTTTGCATGGTTAAAGGTACAGCTGTTATCACTTAAGGTGTACTCACTTTTGTTGCCAGCTAGTTTGACAATAAGTGCTGTATGTTGAGTTATTTTCAGAGGAATGTAGATGTGTATTGTTCTACAAGCTGCACATCCCTCATTTGATGCGCGTGTTTGTAATGTTTGCGTTGTGCTTTACAGGTGTGCAGTGTTTTGGAGAGTCTGGAGCAGGAGTATAAGCGGGAGGAGGACTGGTGTGGCGGCGCAGACAAACTGGGTCCCAACTGCGAGACGGATCACGTCACCCCTATGATCAGCAAGCACCTGGAGCAGAAAGAGGCCTTCCTCAAGGTAAGTGTATCCTCAGGCTACAAGAATCTCTTCAGCTTAATGATGATTTTTTTTTTTTTTTTCCTCTAATGATTCATGCGTCTCCTTTCAGGCATGCACCCTGGCCAGACGAAACGCTGATGTGTTCCTCAAGTACATGCACAGGAACAGTGTGAACATGCCTGGGATGCTGAGTCACGTCAAAGCACCCGAGCAACAGGTCAAAAGTGAGTTCACAGAGCGCCGGAGGAGGACACGCGGTCTCAGTGATGTTTGATTTTACAAAGCATTGTCGGGGGAAAAAACGACTGCGTCCATGACGGTGCTTTTAAAAAATGAAGAAATAATACATTTTAAACACACAGTGCATGCTGTTTTTGCGGTGTATTTCTAGCCTGTGTCTCCGGAGGCGTCTCTAAACACAGCTGGTCCGCTCACAGGAGTAATGTGTGTTTTCTTTTTTGCTTTGTTTGTTTAGCATTTAATTCCAGCTCTTTTCTGACATCTAGTGGAGAAGTGTGACATTGCATGATTTTCGTCTTTTTTTGACAAGAGTTGCGGTTGCAGCAGCTGACCCACTTAGATCCAGTTTAGCCCAGTTCTGTAGCATGCAGCGTATCTGCAACACCCCCCCCCCTGGTCTGTTCCGATCCGTGATTTAATGACTCACGAATCTGGAAACAGTAAGTGGGTCAGGCCTCAGCACTGCAGAAGAACTAGACAGTGTCTCATGGGTGGGCCCATCCTTTTGTCTTCGTATGAT
>QMIH01001306.1:105611-118911 GCA_003987875.1 Clarias batrachus | reverse complement strand
ACGCCACGCCCTTTGCGTTACTATGGTATTGTACCTGTAGCGTGCTTACTTGTAAGACAATATAATTATTTTATTTATTTATTTATTTATTTATTTTTTGCATATAAAAACTTGTAAATTTAGAAAAAACATGTAAATTAAGTAAAATTAATTAAACCTCAATTAGCCCGAATTTATGATTCCTCTTGGCTGCACTAGATTTAGTTCATTATTGCACCTGGGTTATTTATTTTTAAAGCGTTTAAGTTATACTGTATGTCCATATAACGTCCGTCTCTCCCTCCGTCTTCAGCAAACCAAAGAGAGGGTGAAGCTGCTGATCCAGCTGGCCGACGGCTTCTGCGACAAAGGTCACGCTCACGCCGCAGAGATCAAGAAATGGGTGACGGCTGTGGACAAGCGCTACCGAGACTTTTCCCTGCGCATGGATAAATACCGTACCTCACTGGAGAAAGCGCTGGGCATCTCTTCTGATTCTAACAAAGCGGTATGTTTCTGCCATCTGCCGCGTGTCTTTACAGCACTGCTGTCACTCTGAGCTGTAAATAGCTCTGCAGATTTGAAGTTGTGTGTGTTTTATTATTAATACAAAGAATATACCGCGATTCCTATAAGCTCTACATTTTAAAGGGTTCACCGACAGGTTTTAAACCCAGCATGTCTTTAAATGGCATCACAACATGCTTTATTAAAATGATAGAAGATTTATATTCATATTTCCTGTTATTATAGTTCTTACCATTTTCAATAATCCTTTATTTTTTTATTCCAATTCTTTTTTTTTTTTCCCAGAGCAAGGACCTGCAGTTGGATATTATCCCTGCCAGTGCTCCGGGGTCAGAGGTCAAACTGAGGGATGCTGCTCATGAGCTGAACGAAGAGAAGCGCAAGTCTGCACGCAGGAAGGAGTACGTGTCTTCAGATTCTACCCTAATGTGTCGTCTTACACCTGCACAGCTCGAGCTCGGAGCACAGCTGCCGCAATATATATATATAAAAAAAGGGCGCGGCACTAGAAAATAATTTCCATTTTCTTTGCTTTGAGTTACTTTTACTCCGATTTTTTTTCTTCCTTTCCAATAGTATCTGCAAGATTAAAAAGGGGGGAACAAAAAGTGCTCAAATTGATGCAAAAATATTCTTTTTGTTGCAGAAATTGATGCAGAGATATCCTTGTGAAAGTCTCTTTACTGTATAATACACTCGCAACAATCTTTCTTCCCACGTTAAACTGTATAAAGTGCCTTGGCTTTATTCAGGCTTTTGCAGATATCAGCACTTTCTTGATTCCATTAACCATGATGGAGAAGTTTAACTATCAGAAGTTGTGCGTCTTCGTCATGTTTCGAAAGTTATTCACTGCTCCCGGCGCTCGTGCCTGCGTTTGTTATTTATAGTGCAGCTTGATGCGGTGCGTGTTTCACCGATAAGTGATAAAGACAAATTATTGAGCTACGGATAAAACCGTCATAAACGAGCATGATTGATTTGTGACGCACGATATCTGCAAGACAGCTCTTGAATTTCAATGAGCATGCGTAAGCCCGTGGGTTTTGCAATGTGTTTTTTAAAATATTTTTTTTATTCTTCTTACAGTAAGTGAATGAATCATGAATACTTATAGCTGACATCATGCAATATACTTGGACCTGTTTCTTTATGACTGATTTACATTTGTAATGTGTGTGTGTGTGTGTCTGTGTGTGTAAAGTTTCATCATGGCGGAGCTGATTCAGACCGAGAAGGCCTACGTGAGAGACTTAAGAGAGTGTATGGATGTAAGTAATAGAAGTGTTAAYGGTTATCTTTATTATTAGATATTTTATTATTGTGCCGTTACAGGATTATAATTAAGATCTGAGTTAGATTTTATTTGAGATCTGAAAACCTTTCATTCTTTTGCAGACATATCTCTGGGAAATGACCAGTGGCGTCGAGGAAATCCCACCAGGGATCGTCAACAAAGAGCATATCATCTTCGGCAATATGCAGGACCTTTATGAATTCCACCACAAGTGAGTTTTCGTTTGTGGGAAAATCTGTTCAAGTTTTGTGGTTTTGCATGGATCTGATGTTTGCATCTCTCTCTCTCTCTCTCTCTCTCTCTCTCTCTCACTCTCCACAGTATCTTTCTGAAAGAGCTGGAGAAGTACGAACAGCTTCCAGAAGATGTGGGTCATTGTTTTGTGACCTGGGTAAGCTCTCTTTTTAGACTTTAAAGAGATTTTTATTTTATTTTAGCGCTCAGCGAATAAGCCTTATTCGTTCTTTCGCAGGCTGACAAATTCCAGATGTATGTTAACTACTGCAAAAACAAACCAGACTCCACACAACTCATTCTCGAGCATGCCGGATCCTACTTTGATGTAAGAGCTCACTCATACAGTAATAAACCACCATAACATCATTAGAACTTACTTTGAATGTAACGTGACTATAAGTATTTTCTGACCTCATCTCGCAGGAGATTCAGCAGAGGCACCGTCTGGCTAACTCCATCTCATCATATCTGATCAAACCGGTGCAGAGAATAACCAAATACCAGCTGCTGCTCAAGGTTAGAACATGTCTGTGACAGCACAGCACTGACCTTCAGAGTAACACACTGTATGAGTCCTGAAGCAACGATTTAAATGAACTCCTACGTCCGCTAACGTGTTTTATGTATAGGAACTGCTGACGTGTTGCGAGGAGGGCAAAGGAGAAATCAAAGACGGCTTGGAGGTCATGCTGAGCGTGCCTAAGAGGGCCAACGATGCCATGCATCTTAGCATGCTGGAAGGTAGCATTTAGCTATGGAAAATATAGCTGTAGATGATAAGAACAAAATCTAAACTATAAAAAAAAAAACTCAGCTGTACAATTATGGATTCTCTTTCATGTACAAATATAGAAAACATTCAGTGTGCAAATATGCATGAATGTGCTTTTGAATTTCTTCCACAAGGTTGACAGTTCAGCACTATCCACTGTCCAGATTTTGATAACGTTTTAAAGGGTTCTTAATTTAATCAAGTAAAATAATTAAGTTCCAGTAATTTGAAATCTCCCTAGTTGTTTTTCTTTTCTTGATGCAGCGCATCACAAATCACAAATACATGATGTAACCAGTTGTCATGTGTCCTGTTAGGTTTCGATGAGAACATCGAGTCTCAGGGAGAGCTGATCCTCCAGGAGTCCTTCCAGGTGTGGGATCCCAAGACCCTGATCAGGAAGGGCCGAGAGCGCCACCTCTTCCTCTTCGAGATGTCTCTCGTCTTCAGCAAGGAGGTGAAGGATTCCAACGGCAGGAGCAAATACATCTACAAAAGCAAACTCTTTGTACGTATCCTCTCGAGACTTTACGTCGAGCAAATAATCATTTAAACTTTTTTAAAAAAAATTTTTATGTACTGTATATAAATGTAACCTTTGCCTTGTGTGCGTCAGACGTCTGAGCTGGGGGTCACCGAACACGTGGAAGGAGATCCGTGTAAATTTGCCCTCTGGGTGGGACGGACACCGACTTCTGACAACAAGATTGTTTTGAAGGTACGTGTGTGTGTGTGTGTGTGTGTGTGTGTGCCTCTGTGTGCTTAATCTTCTTCCACTTTCCGGTTCTGCTTGATGGCATGGCTGTGKTGTCGAGCTCCGAGGTGCTTGTCTTAGCTCTGTGTCCTCCGTCTCCTAGCTCATCTCTCTCACCTGTCTGTCTCCTGCCTCAGGGTGATTTCTCTCTCCATGTGTGAGCTGTGAAGGCGGTTATATAAATGTTTGCATCTCTGAATATTAACCGGCATATTATTTCTACACTAGCTGTGAAAGATCCGTAACACCCACAGCATCTTGAAATATACCTTTATTTCTTTAAACAGTGGATGCACGCAATCTGCCTTATATAGTATTTCTAATATTCTTTCTATTATTTGCTTGTTCTTTCTAGTTCTTCCTTCTTTTTTTTTCTCCCTGCAAAATCTAATCCCATTTGCAGAATCAGTTCAGTTTAAAGGTTTGCTTTAATTTTTGGTCCGTGCAAGAGATTTTAATGGATCTTTGAAGCTATGTTTAAGTTTGTGTCTACTATTAATGATTTCTGTTAACTTTAGGAATTCGAACTTCAGGTTTCTTTTAGTCTGATTAGTTATTTTTAGAGGGAAAAAAAAGATTGTTCTTATTATTTGAGAATATTAAACTTGATTCAGTAGCTGCGTTTAGATGGGCACTATGAATAACAGCCTAATCAGAATAAAAATGCTTTATGTAAACACCTCAGTCGGAACATTCTGACCTGATCCACACTGATCCCGAAATTCGTTTTTAATCAGAATAAGAGTAAACCTATGATTACCCACGCGACTTAGTTTACATGGAATTGAATCGCACACTCTTAAGCGCATATTAAAAAATGTTCAGCGCCACCTGTTGAATTTTGGAGTGAACTTTACCGTGAAGTGCACGGAAAAAAGGTGAGAGATTGCGTTTATTAAGTAGTATATAGAGCTTTGAGCAGAATTAATGATTATTTTATATATATATATATATATATATATATATATATATAGGCGTTTTCCATTTAAATTTAAAAGTAACGCATCTTCTCTTCCCTTGGGACGATCGCGATGAATCAAAAAATTATTTAAAAATACCTTACGTCAAAAGTGCTCTCAATCTCTCGATCCATGCTTTTTTAAAAAAATTTTAAATACGCATACACATTTATGTTTTTATCATATAAAAAGAAACACGTCTTCTAAACACAATTTCATTCCCTTTTATGTCTGTAGTGTTTGGAACCTTTTTGAATTCAAATCTTTCAACGATCTTAACTGTCATTCAGATGGAACTTGGCCAGTTTAGATTTGACATGAACCTGAAAAAGTGTATTGTTATTATAAAGCGCAAAATTGTTTTTTGCTTTTTATGCTTTTTAGCAGCTTACACTAATTGTAGTATCAATACTTAATGAAATATGAACAATTAGCATTTGACATTATTTATTAATTGAAGCGAGACAGTATAACGCAGTTTGAAGGGCACATATAAAATCATCTCTTCAAAACGGCTGTACGTCTTTGCAACTTGAAACTGTTAGAGAAGCAAAATGAAGCAAGTTTATGTTGCATGAACTTCAGGTCCAGCTTCTTTGGCACACACACATTTTCTGTATTATGACTATTAAGAACTGTTAAGTACTGATTGTTAAAAGAAAAAAAAAAACACAAGAAAGAAAATTGTGTTCTTTGTGCCTGATTAAACACTTCAGACTTTGCACATGTAAAAAAAAAAATTCTTTTGGTTAAATGCTCTGAGCATGTGTAAACACATCTAATCAGATCAGCGTCCACGTAAACAGTTACTGTATGTTGGAATCTCAAATCAGAAGGATTTCAATCAGATTGAAGAATCAGGGTCCATGTAAATGTAGCTACTGATGTTTGCAAGCAAGACACGGCAGGAAAGCTCGTCCATGCTGTTTATTTACCTTTCACGTAAAAAAAAAAAAAAAAACGCTCATAAACATCAAAACACATCTCTTCAACATATTTCACTGTCTCTCACTCTGTGTTAACCGTCTCAGTTACTTTAACATTCTGTGACTGTCCTGAGAAATAGTTTGAGCAGAAATGTTTTGTAATGCATGATAAATATTGAAGAAGAAAAAAAATGAAAAACCCTCGTCAGTGTTGTCCGTCTGTCCTCAAAGCCAGTTTTGTCAGTTTTGTATTGTATAATTTTTCAAAATTAGTGAAATCTTCTTCTATATTTCAAATTAAGCTAAGTCAGGGATGCAAACATGGAGCCATGGTGAGTATAGCCCAGCACTGACAGTTAACCCTTAGATAATAAATTGACACTTGGGTGAGTGGAGTGAGTGGCCCCGCCTCAACTGTGTTCTTCTTCTTCTTTTTTTTTTTCTCTCTCACGTACGTACAGGCCTCCAGCATTGAAAACAAACAGGACTGGATAAAACACATCCGCGAGGTGATCCAGGAGCGCACAGTTCACCTGAAGGGGGCGCTGAAAGAGCCTATCCACATCCCGAAGGCTTCCACGGCCAAGCACAAGGCGCGCAGGTACAACCTCAGGCCAGTAAAACCTTCCTACGCTCTATTAATTATTATTAAAATTCTTATTACATAATTTTTTGTTTGTTTGTTTTAAGTTTGTAACACTTTGCTGAGAATTTCCTGCTGCAGGATGCTCATGTGCTCTGTTTTACTCCGTGCAGAGATGGAGAAGACTTGGACAGTCAGGGTGAAGGCAGCAGTCAGCCGGACACCATCTCCCTGGCCTCTCGTACTTCTCAGAATACACTGGACAGCGACAAGGTCTTACGCCTCACCTTTCTCACCGCTCACCTTCTGTACCTGCCTGCAGTGTATCATCACTCTTCTTCTTTTTTTTTTAAATTTATTTTTTTATCTTGGTCTCGTAGCTCTCCGGAGGCTGTGAGCTCACTGTGGTTATCCACGACTTCATGGCAGGGAACAATAACGAGCTGAGCGTGCGCAGAGGCCAGACGGTCGAGGTGCTCGAGCGGCTCCACGACAAGCCCGACTGGTGCTTGGTGCGAACCACCGATCGCTCACCTGCCCTCGAGGGCATCGTACCCTGTGCCACGCTCTGCATCGCTCACTCGCGCAGCAGCATGGAGATGGAGGGAATCTTCAACCATAAAGGTGAGAAGAACTGGGGAGGGATATCAAAAAAAAAAAAAARACATGACACAGTTGGGCTTTTGTGTAACTTGTACTGGAAGACGTGTGAGAAAAATATTATAAATTATTATAATATATAATAATTATTATTATTATAAATGTAGATTGCTTTACATGTTCAGAATGGTTCTGTTTCTTATAGCTGTATTTAATTACTCTAGATTTGATTTAGCTTTAAACAAGATTTTTTTTCTTTTCAACATTTTTCTTTGACTTTTTCACCGTGTGATGAAGCAAAATTTTATACACAAAGCCAATATGTGTATTTCTATGAATGAAGCAAAGTTTTATACATCTTAGAGTCTACATATGGTTTGTTAAACTTGCTTCTGAACTCCCTAAATTGATGTTTGCAGAAAAATCGCCTGGATGATTTTAGGCCTGCAACAACTAAGCGATAAAATCGATAATTATCTATAATGAAATTCGTTGTCAACGAATGCCGTTATTGATTAGTTGGACTGCTCACGTTATTGAGGAGCGCAACCGCACAAATACACACAGATACACAGCCACTCGCGCAACCACAAGATGTACAAATGCACACAGATACACAGCCACTCGCGCAATGGAGGTTACAGAAGCGTCTGCAGGAAAAAGCGCGTGCTTATGGCGTTATGTTCCTGCCACAATTTGACATTTTGAGAGCAGACAAAGCACTCTGTGCGCGTGCAGTGTCTCCAGCTCGATTCTGCGCGTGCAATGTCTCCCCTGCTCGCTCAACATGTTTTCCGCGCATGCGCGATTTCTCAATTCTGTGCGCGCTCGAATCTGCCTTCACGCGCAAGCAACATTTATTTTCTGTGCGCGCTCAACTTTGTCCAGTGTTACAAAACTGCCACAAAACCAGCCAATCACAGACTTCCACACACTACTTCTGATTGGCTGTTCCTTCTCTATCAACTGGCAATATCTGCAATTATTGTTAAAATGCTGTATTTTGCATACTCAAATGCTGTTTTATATTATATATTATTTTGGAAAGTTATTGGAAAGAGCCAAGTCAGCATAAGTGAGTTCATTCAAAAAAGAAATCCCCCATGCACTCCACAACAAGCAGCCACTATAACAGATTCCATCCAATATAATGAATACATCAATTGTTTTGCTTTTTTATTTATTTATTTATTTATATTTTGGATATTTAGAGGACTTTTACTGTTCAAAAACAAACTTTGTCTTTCATTTAAGATTTAAAATGTAAAAATTAAAGATCATTAAACTCTATGTGTGGCTTTTCCATTTTTTAAAGTTTCATTTTAAACATAACTAATACCCTGATTTATGGTTTTATATAGTTATAAGCAAAACATCAAATTAAAGAAGCGTTTAGATTTTTTATCCGATTAATCAATTAATCGAAAAAATAATCGCCCAACTAATCGATTATCAAAATAATTGTTAGTTGCAGCCCTAGATGATTTAAAAGTAAACATTTAGGTGAAAAACATTTAAAGTTGGTTGATTTAGTAGAATTCAGCCAGAGCAGCATCGGACAGGTTTTCCCAGCATGCTACACTTTTTTTTTTCTTCTTCTTTTTTTTCTCGACCTGCGAGAGGTTATTTATTTTGACTACACTGTTCTACTTGCATTGCTTTACAATACATTAACTCCCTTTTCTTCTGCCTCTTTCTCACCAGACACACTCTCGGTGTGCAGCAATGACGCCATCCTCCCCGGCTCGTCCGCCACCCTCCAGCCTGGGCACATGATGGGCTCTCAGAGTTCGCCAGGACCCAAGAGACCCGGCAACACCTTGCGCAAGTGGCTGACCAGCCCAGTGAGGAGACTGAGCAGCGGCAAGGCAGATGGCCACGTGAAGAAGCTGGCGCACAAGCACAAGAAGAGCCGCGCCGACGTGCGCAAGAGTGCCGAAGTGGGCTCGCAGAAAGACTCGGACGACAGCGCCGCCACACCGCAGGACGAGACCGTGGAAGAGGTCAGGACAGACTCACTCTGCCATTCTCATATTTCTCCGCTCAGTCAGCGTTCGTTAGTAACCTCATGCCATGGTTGTCTTTACAGAGGGTGAGGAACGAAGGCCTGAGCAGTGGCACTCTCTCCAAATCCTCCTCCTCGGGTATGCAGAGCTGTGGTGAGGAAGAGGGAGAGGAGAGCGCTGACTCGGTGCCCCTGCCTCCACCGATGGCCATCCAGCAGCACAGCCTCCTTCAACCCGACCCTCAGGATGACAAGGTGACCCCCCTGGATTAGATAGAACAGAAATGGCATGATGGTCATGTGTGTGCAAATGATCTAGGTTACCAGGAAGTTCCTTACTAACTACAGTATATAGCCTGCTCTTAGAGAGAATGTCTAATACGAAACTATCTGCTTTACAGAATTCTTTTTATAATCTTATATTGTGTATTGGTCAGATTGTTTACATTTAAATTAGGACAATTCTCTTTGTTTTTGTTTCCATGCCATAAAATCACAAATACACAACAGGACATGGTGTCCAGGAAAGTACTCATCAATGGGGTGGAGCGCTAAAGGCTCAGTATAATGTGCGGTTATTGTTATTACCTCAAAATTTTCCTATCACACCATATCCTGAAGTCTTTTACCACAGAAATTTGACAGCAGTTACAATTTTTATGTACTAATGAATGAAATATTATACACTACGTTTATCGAAAAAGAGTCCTGACATTACTTAAGCTTTAGCAATTGTAGRCAGTAGTTGGAATAGATGTAACAGCGAAACCGGAGGGTCCTCTGTTCCAGAGACTGTAATGTGACTGATTGACTGCTGCCCCCTGTAAATCTTTCTAAAATGTTAAATAGACATAGTATTCATTAGTCACAGCACTTGATAATAACAACAACCAATAATAATAATAAAAATTATTATTATTTACAAGTTCTTTTCAATTAATTGTTCCTCGTGTAGTTTTTAAACATGTACAGTTGCACCTCAAAATATGAATTTACTGTTATTGCAAAACATTTTTCCACATAGGAAATAATATAAATGTAAATAATTCGTTCCAGCCACCCAAAAATATCACCAATATTTCCAATTTCCAACGCTATAATCATATTTTTTATATAATACAATCTAAACATTAAGAAAACGTGTGAATGAAGTAAAATATGAAATAGACATTAAACCGCACATCTTAATTTATGGATCCTCTTGGCACTTTCCGCTTTAAAAACCAAACTGAAGGCTGCTTTTTTTTTTTTCTTCTTCTTCGTCTTGCTAACGTTCTTTATAACATTCTTGGGACACATGGTGCTATATTTTCAATAATTCTTGCAAAAAATGCAAAAAAAAATAGGTCAAATCTCTTCAGTTGGCTTTTCACTGACGCAAAAGAAGTTTTGAACGGCTCCCGGAAATGCGTGCGACTTGGCCAACGTTCAGTTCGGCTCAGTTTGTTCACTCGTATGGCGAGAATGCTTCATGCAAAATTACATTTCATGCAAAATTACAGTTGTTAAGATGAAAATTTGTGATGCAGCGCGATTGTATCCTGGGGTATCACTGTATTAGAGTGAATTTGTTAATATTAGGGATTAAAATCGATTTGATAAATATCCAAATTTAATATAAGTACAATATAATTGTTTTAGTTTGTTTCACGTTTTGTCACAATTCGTTTTGTTACAATTTGTTTTGTTACAATTCTAAACAAACTTGGCAAATATTTTGCTCCGACCAAAGAGGTTGGATGCTCTGATGCTATTGTGTGAATAGTTTAGAGAGCACCACCTGTGGGATTATAGAGGAACAGCACCATTTTACCGCCTCAAATACAAACATATATAAATTATAATTAATCCCAAGTTAATACAAACCTGAATTGAATTCTATTAGGAACTGCTGTCAGATCTGCTCAACATTAATTAAAACATTCTGACCAATCACATTTGAGTTCTGTCTATATAGACTGTAGACTTGTAACATCGACCCCCTTCACAACTATTAATAGGAGTCTTATTTGTAACATAGTATTTAAAGGGAGATTTCTTTTATACATCATCATCCTCTTAAAGACAGATAAGCTCTTGAATTTGAATGTGACAAAATTCCCTGAAACGCACCAGGTGTATAYGGGGGTCAGTCGTGCCGAAAGACAGCTTGTGATACTAATTTGTTTTTCTCTTTTGTTTTTTTGTTCTTGGCTGTACCGTTTGCCATAGCATTATGTTGATTTATGTCCTGTCTTTGTTTTATCTCAGTTTCCATACCTTTCCATTTGACTCCTTCCCTTTATGGCCTCCCTCCCTCCATCTTGCTTTCTGTTCCCATGCTTCAGCTTAGTCGCAAGACACAAAACCCATTTCTTTTGAATTTGCTTTATTATTTATTTTATCATTATTTGATCGTGCTTTGGTTGGATAGTAGAGACAGCAGACGCATCGCTTTTTAGAAAGTGGTGTCTTTATCACCGAGGTGTCTTTAGAGGCAGGTTCACGTTTCCGGATTTTGCGGTAATTCCATCCTAGTCGAGATTTCCTCGTGTAGTTTTTAAATTTTTACTATTCTTGCCAAGATTCAATATCCCTCCATTTTTTTTTCTATCAGTTTTATACTTTTGTATTGACTTTTCTATTTTGTCATTTTTCTATGTAAAATTTCCATGTATAATTAAGCATCATCAACCCGGTTCCTCCTGATCCGCTGGAGGTATAATTTATTTATTCTTTTTTTTTTCTGTTGTTGTTGTTGTTGTTATTATTAATATTATTTCTTTTAGCTAACCGGGTGCCTCAGAGTGTGTCCTAACTTGAATGTAGCGTCAGAGTACTAGCAGGCACGTACTATATGCTGTGAAGCAAAGTGGAGTGTGTGTGTGGGTGTACAGTATGTGGGTCAGAGGCGGCGGGCGGGGGGTCGGTCATGTGTCTAATGACTCAGAATCACAGAGAGCATCTCTCGCTCCCAGCCCCTTACCCCTTTCCCCCTCCTTCCTCTGTGCTTTACCCCTCATTATCCACTCTGGTGTCTAATTGGCATGTAAAAGCTAAGCAGACCAGAGGCCACTCCCAGACACAAATTGGAAAGTCTGGAAGGCACAGCAAGGGTGAGATTTTTTTGTTTGTTTTTTGCTTGATTTCACTGTTGTGGCTGAATTATTTCTGATTATTCATAACACACAGAGTCATAAAAGGAACATTGCTTTTCAGCATCATATTATGTCCCACTCCACACTCTTGTCAAGTTGTATGTCTGTGGTGACGAACCTTTCGAATTTTTGAAAGATGGAGCTGTATCGTAAATCGGCTTCACTCGGCGATTCGGTTTAAATCAGATGCGTTTACATTTGCTAGAGAAATGGCAACATATAAATCGATTACTTTTAATACTTKATTTTTTAAATAACCTTCTGGCCTAAAAAGTCACACACTTTCATATTTTATAGCTTCCTTTAGCTTTGATTACAGTGTACTATAGWGATGGGAAGTTCGGATCATTTTTTGCGACTCRGTCTCGTTCAGCAAAATGAACGAATCTTTTTTTCGATTCATTTCGTAGCAATTTAGTAAATTGTAATTAAAATGTTACGTGTTACTTCCCTAGCATCTACTACTTACGCAAACAATTTCTGACCATTCTTGGGTTTAAGTAGCTCTTTCATCACAGCATCACACTTAACCTACCCTTAAGCCGGAAAGAGAATCGATTAGTTCACCTTTCGAGTCTTCAGGTTTTCCGAGTCGTTCATTCACCATGTCACAGCCCCATAAGCGTTACCTATTGGGTCACTTGATGAATGAACGACTCGAAAAACCTGAAGACTCTACAGATGAGCGAATCAGTTCTCTTTGCGGCTCAGACTGCATCATCATCATCTTTACAAAGTTAAGCTTGTGTAGCTGTGACTTGATGAATGAACGACTCAGGATACCCGAAGACTTGGAACAGATGAACTRATTCCTGTACAGAACCTATGATATGATATCCGGGAGTATATACAGTATGGGAGACCGAACGAATCCTTCCCTGAGACGACTCTTTTTTTTCGTGAGTCACACTTAAGATTCGTTCAAAATGACCCATCACTAGTGTACAACATAGTGGCCAGATCATGTGGGAAAATGATGCTTCATGTTCCCAGAGCCATTCTGTCACTAGTTGCGGAATATGCCTCTGCCTTCATGGAATTAAAATTCATTCAGTACGTTCAGGTCGTCAACTGACTTCAGACCTGACCAACTGAAGCGACCCCAGATCGCATCACTGCCTCTAGAGGCTTGTTCAGAGGGGCACTATGCATTAGGGGGCGCTTTATTTCCTCTTTTCCGACTAACATTATGGACACATTGCACATGGCAGTCCACCCGCAGACAAATGCCTGGTTTCAATATTTCATTGACGCTTCGCTTTATCCGACCAAACGTTTTGACAGCGGTGTGTTGCTGAGCATAATKCAAATGTCTAATGGAATGTTCCTTTAAAGGCACATATTTCTCATAACAAACATGTTCATACCACAGTTGGGCGCAGTATTAAGGAGATCCCTGATTTTTACAGTACATTTTATTAAATTATGTGCTAAATGCCTGTAAGTAGGCTGTACAGCCCAGGAGACTGTTGATCCAGAAAACAGCATGTTTATATGTGAAGAGAATCTGTTTCAGAAATGTC
>QMIH01001306.1:66965-93480 GCA_003987875.1 Clarias batrachus | reverse complement strand
TTTTTTTTTTTTTTTTTTGTTAATATTATTAGTGTACCAAAGCTCTGCAATTTTCACATGGCTTTTTTTTAATATCACATTTCACATTTTTAAGTTATACATGGCAGGTTGTTTACATGTGTTTACCATAGCTTTATTTTTTAAGTCTGAAGATTTTGCTTTCTGAATGTTCTTGACATTTCACAGACAAAATAACAAAACAAAAAAAACACAACATGCTTTTCACGCTATTAATCAAACAGGTTTATTGGGCTGTTTTTTTTTTTCTTTTCTTTTTCTTCTTTTTTTTCTGGTTATTTAACAGCTTCTTGTGATGCCAAGAACTCTCGTTGATATAAATGTGAAGCCTTTAAATTATAATATTTATATAATATCTCATTGATAGTTTTTTATACAAATTTAGATTATATGTCCAAGGCCTCAGATAGTTTTTGGTGATCCAGTGGCTAGGAAAAGATTTTCAGCAATTTGACAAAGTAGTGACAATTTGCACTGAAGAGATTTTTTCCTTTTCAGCTTTCTGTCGGTGCGTAGCCTACAGCCGCCGCTCACGTTCCCCAAGCACCTGCAACTGTCACATCACCTCGTTTAGCTCGTTATCATTCAGTTTCTGAGACTCAGTCGGATGTGGGAGAGGATGGGGCGGAGAATCTTTCCTGTCGGAAGGAAACGTATGTAGTGGCTCCATCTGTGTAGTTCCATATCATGTCTTCTAATTTATTTCCTCATTGTAAAGTTGTACAGATGCTGTTACATCATGGGAAGTCGGACTGGATGCATTTAAATGTTTTTTTTTCTGTCATTGTTTTTTAAAGTATGTATGATCATTGTAAACATTTTATTTCAGTTATTTTATACTTTTGCATGTATATTTCTTTGTACATACACCATAAGTGTTTACGCAATATGTGCTGTAAATATGTTCAGTTTTGCCATCAGTTATTTTGAAATTAAACATATGGAACATTCTCCAGAGTACTGTGCTGATTAAAGCATCGATTGTACGTTAGGTAAGTGTTTAATTCAGACAGACCGGAGAGCTACACGTGCTTCTGGAAGCCATGTTTCGATCGTTTTCAAAAGAATTGACTTGCAGCTGTTCAGAAGGTTGATGTGTGAAGTCGGAAGTTTGTCCTCTCCGTGYAATGGGAAGAATTTTTAACATCTTTACCTTTGTGTACAAATTTGAGGAGGCTCAGAAACCAAGTCTAGATCTCTACAAAACCACACATTTGGAAGCGCAGTTTCACACAGGTTGGAATCTGCTGCAATTAGGACAACTGAATGGCTGGTCCCTGGGCGTGGTCCGGGGCCAYGATCTCATTGAGCTGAATAACATGTCATGGGCGCCTTCAACAGGAAGTCAGTTATTTTGGGTTGTATTTTGATATACTCCTCCTAGGGGATTTATACGATCGCCACCACTCTGGGGCAATGTGATCTCAAGACACTGAGGATGCAAAATTGYGAAGAGAATTTTGATATCTTAAATGAGTCAAGCTGTGACGATGCCTTAAACTTGGKATGGCACAGGTGCTTGGGCCCGATCGTCGYCGCTTGCAACTATATTTCACTTTATATTTGTTTTATTACACTTAACTAGATATTCTCTGTAGTGCTATAGTCTACTGTACTGGAAGATATCTCCTTCACTCTGAATCTTACGACCGTCGTAAGATTTACTCAGCAGACCGTCCACTTTTTCATTTCAGACAACCAGGCAATTAACAAATGCCAGCTTAACTTTAGGAGCACTGATCCACAATCTGATTTTCAGGCTGACCGACCAGAGTGATTCAGTGTAGCTGAAATATACTCATTTAAAAAAAGAAGAAAAAACAACACTGAAAGGGCAAAAGAAAAAAGACGATAAAATAATAAAGCAACTCATGCAGCGTATCCAAAATATTAGCACCCAGCTCTCAGAACCAAAGTAAAAATATGGACTTGCATTCCTTTTAGGCCAGTAAACAGTGCTTCCAAATAAGATTTCCTCTTGTGTTTCCTTCATTTCTCAGCAGGAGGGTTTTAAGTAATAATTCAAGCCCCAACACACCATTATGTTTTGTGTGAGATTAATTTAGATGTGCTAGTAAATCAGGCAGCATTTTCTTAGTCATGTTTAATGTTCTGTTTGGTTTTAATCAGATGATGGTAACATTACGACAAATCAGTGATCTCTATTAATGTGCTCATAAGTTTCTATAGCACAACCTACAGTAGGAATGGATTTGTGTATGGCTTGGTATACTTTGCCTAATTTAAGCATCAGAAATGATTGTACAATGTTCTTTGTTAAACATGTTTTTAATCGCCGATATGCGATTTTTGTGGCAGAGTCTCCTGTGGAAGTACTTTGTAATTGTCACCTTACTGACACTGTACTGTATATGCAGGACGACCCAGAAGTCTGGATCCATTCTCAATAACTAGTACCCGTCATTAATGGAAAAAGAGTTTGTAGAAATAGCTAAAAAATAATCAGCTTAAATGTAATCAGTGATATTATTTCAGTTTTTTTTTTTTTTACTGTAAAAAAAGTTACTGTGAAAAGTTTTATTTGTATATGATCAAGCATTCTTTTTTTTCTTTTATCTGCCTGGAATATATCATTGAGTATATGAATAACTTGCAGTCAAACTGTGTGACATCGTTCGTACAGCATGAAGGTTGGATTTGGATTTTATTGCAATATGCAGGTGTACATTACAGTGGTCTGTTTTGCATATATACAGTACAATACAAATGACAGCAAAATAATACACACTGCATCAAATATAAAAGATTTTTATTTTACAAACCTGCTTCTTAAATAATCAGATATAAAGCTCTTTCCTTAATCTAATCAATTCAACGCTGGGGAAATGTTTTAAGCAGACTTTCCAACCCAATAGACACTAATTGTTCATACTGGAGACTTGAGTGTTCATTTCCTCTGCATGACTGGGGTTCAGTCTACTAGCACACTTGCTCTGTGAGGGGTTTATCTCTGCTGTGGATGACTAGATGGGAAAATGAATCCTCTTACTAACCAGATGGATGGATTATAGAAGTCCATGACTGCTTAAAAAAAAAAAAAAACACCATAGCATTTGATATGTCAAGTTTATATCCATTCATGATACTGTAGCTTATAACGGTATAGTGAGGATATACTGYATCATACTGCACGTAGAGAGCAATGCATTTCGGCTTGAGTGTGTTAAGAATGATGCTGAATAGACCTGAACAGTAGAATCAACACTGATTTGTTCACATTCCTGCATGCCACAAGTGATTAGTGATTATACCGTACAGTCAGAGATATACGTACGTAGTGACACGCCATCATGTGAGCGTGACTGTTCATGCTGCATTATGGGAGTCTCAGTAATATCCAATGTGAGCAGCTGTGTTTATTGTGCCCTGTGCTATACTATGTCACTGCAGTAACGCTATGCTGTGTTTAACTTTGTGTGTGTGTGTGTGTGTGTGTGTGTGAGAAGACATGATTTACATCTAATCTTTGGTTTAAAAAAAAAAAAAACACAAGCTTTGTGTAACACTGAGGTTATATTTTCTTGCCATATATGTACAGTAGAGCCATAATGGTGGAGGGGGAATTATATAAGTTATATAATATATAATTCATGTAATTTCCTGTGGTGAGAATAATTGATTTATTCAGAGCCTGTGAAACACTCAGCTACGATGAAATTGCTCGATATGATTCGCATCAGTAGTGGAGACCTGCTTTATTAATATATTTATTTATTTATTTATTTGGATTTTCCCTCGATTTTTCCCCCTAATTTCGTCGCGTCCAATTCCTCCCCGTCACTAGGGGGCGCCCACATTAAGGCTACTACCACCCAGCCAGCAGTATCGAAGACGATCACGTGTTTCCTCCTAACCACGTGACCGCATCTTTTCGAACTGCTCGCTCGCGCACCGTCGGGGGGCGGAGTAACACACTCGGACGACAGCGCTATCCGCTCCTTCGCCTGCGCGAGCTCACAGACGCCCCTGATTGGCTGTAGAGCCGTGATTAATGTGGGAGCGATAAGTACCTCTCATCCCGCCCCTCTGAGAGAGCTCGGCCAATCAGCTCTCTCTAGACCTCCGGCTGCGAGAGGTTACAGCACCACCAGGGAATCAAACTCCGGATGAGAGGGCGAGCATTTTACCACTGCGCCACTAGGAGGCCCCCGAGATCTGCTTTATAATCTTATACGCAACGATAACACATCAGTACAGTAGCGTTCGCACTTTTAACATAAGGACAAAAMAAAAAAAAAAAAAAAGAGAAAGTTTTGTTTCTCTAAAACTAATAATCAGTGTAAGGAAAAAAAATCTGCTGTATATTAGATTATATGAGAAACCATTGAATTATGAGATTTCTGTATTTCAGAATAAATTAGGAGTTGATTTTAGTTAAAAATCACCCCAGAAACCACAGTATTACAGTCCAAAGATTTATATATATATATATTGTAAAGAAGAAGTATTAGTGTAAATTATGTATTTTAAGATAAATACAACGAACCTTTCTGCATCACTACAAATGTGTTGAACAAAATATATAAATGTTTTATAACTATGACTGTATAATTCAAAGAAAACAAAATATACTGTGTATTACATAAGTTTGCTTATGTCTTTAGCACGGTGGGGTTGGGGAGCCTCAGGGGCCCATATAGTCAGGGAGTCTGTAATTTTAATATATATTTAATATTTATATATTTTTTGATTTTCCCCTTAATTTAGTYGTATCCAATTCCCACTTGTCACTAGGGGTCTCCTTTATCAAGGCTTCTCTGACCTGTGAAGTGGCAGAGTGATGTTATGCTCTTTATCAGCACTCATGGGATGCCTCTCATCCAATCATATTGCTTTTTGGAATGTTAAAGAACTGATGTATAGCAATATATGTGAACTGATCCTGAATACGCAGTGCTGCTATAGCAGTGGTCATAATGCCTCTTAGTGTGTTAAAATCTACGTTAAAAATTTTTTTAAAATTTTTTTTTTAATAAAAAACCTAGATTAGACACCTTGCAGTTTCAGCACTATTGCTGATTCTCAGATGAAAGTTTGATGCACTAAGTGGAATGCTTAAAATTTAAACCACCCTAAACATATTATTATTATTATTTTAATATAATAAGTTCTTTTAAAGAAATAATTAAATCTTTGAATTAAACCTCATATTTTCTCATGTTGCTTTCTCTAGTGTGCTTAATCGCGGTGCTACTGTAGGACGTACTGTTTGAAATGGACACGAAGTAAGTTTGAGTGTCACAGACTCTGTCACTTACACTTCTAAACTACTTACAAAGAGTGAGCTAATAAAACAAATTAACAAGAGGATTAAGAGTATAGTCAATAACAGACCACTTAGACCATGCGAGTTCATTTCTTTGAGATCGTAATTATGCTGTTTGGCCACCAGGGGGTTTATTGAGCTCCCAATGATGGGCAAGTCTCCAGGAATCACTTTTCTGAACTGACTCCTCACTTGCATTTTCTTGCATAGAGAATAGAAAAGCATTAAAACTACCACAGGGCTCGATCCGATCCGAAGCTGCCCACATACGAATGATAAAAAAAAAACAACAACTGGCTTTTCACGTACACCTATGCGCCTTGGCGAGAATAATATACTCAATAGCAGTTTGATGGCTTTAATAGAACCCATAATGCAATCTCCTGATATAGGCCTGACTGAGTCTGAGTCTTTGCTTGTGTTTGTTCGATCTGGTGATGACGTGAACACGGATCTCAGGAGGAGGCACGAGGATCAGACACACACATGACCGGGCATCTCTATTTGCGTCTTCCATGGTGATGATGGTGATTGCCGTGCATGTCCTCCATGGTTATCCGGCCCCACGCGCCGATCACGAAAGCTTCGATTTCGCATTCGTTTTCTCCGCGTGCGATGCGGAAGTAGCCATTTTCACCCCAGTTCTTGCCCCATGAGTTGGCAGCAATCTGCAGAAGAAGACGCACAGTATATCATTAAAAACTTAAGATTGAATATATGTCCCTTTTTTTTAATTGATAAGTCTATTTATGAGTGAGACATTCCTTACCCAGTACTTGTGTGTTCTCCCAGTGTAATCTCTTTCTTCTCCCCATCTATACAAAAACAAAGCCACAATATGCAGATTTTTCATTTAAAAGAAATGCAGCCATGTCACAATAGATTGGACGTATAACCTGATTTTTTGTTAAACTGTCATGTAGTGATATTACATTTGACATGGAGAATTTATCACTATAATGTTGGTGTAATTGTATACAGTATTGGGCAAAAAAAAATCCAAATTCAAAAATGATATAAAAAGCAATAAACAGCAATTAATGTAACAAAGGCAATAATTATATGGCACATKTCGCCTTGTACCACCAGGATCCGGGTTCGATTTCCGTCTGTCGTTTGCATGGTGGGTTTCCTCCCACAGTCCAAAAACATGCAGATTTCATAGGTTCATTTCCGTTCGCAAATTGCCCGTAGTGTATAAATGTGAGTGTGTGCCCTGTGATGGATTGTCATCCCTATCCGCGCCTCATGCCCTAAGTCGCCTAGGATAGGATCCAGGCCCCCCACGACCCTGTATACAGGATGATGAGTGAGTCAATAATGGGTATGACGACCCTTTGCTTAAAATATATTCTCAGATACAGTTTGTACATTTTTTTTTATGGACAATAGGTGCTTAGTTTTACTGAACATCCTGCAGAACCAGACTGCAAGCTTACAGTATGCTGATGCACCTGCTTCTTTTTCCATGCATGCAAAACATTTTTATTTTTGGCCGGAATACAATTCTTCTTGTTTGTTTTTTTTTAAATGAAATTTTTGCCTGAAAAGAAAAAAAAACTTTTTTTTGTACTTTTAATAATAAAGTCTTACGTATCAAACTTTATAATAATAATAATAATAATAATAATAATAATAATAAAAACACACACACACACAGGGTGTTTCGACTTTTGCACTGTACTGTATATTTGATCTGAACCCTCAGATCAAGTCTGAACCTAGTGCCCTTGAAACCAACAATGACGGGACTGTTCTCCCAAGCACTCCGCATATCCAGAAAACAGCGCTACACTGACGCCAACATTCCAGAGCGAGCAATTCTCACTTAATGTGGAAGAATTCCCAAACTGGCAGGAAGGATGCGTGTATAAGGAAGCAGCACACGCCTGCTGTCTGCCTTCTAGGTGCATTAATATCAACATGTCTGAGAGGCTGAGAGGTACAGTATGTGAGCTAACACTAAGGCCTGCCTCCCTCCTGCCGCAGAGGCACATCTTGTTCTCAGAGAGAGAGAGAGAGAGAGAGAGAGAGAGAGAGAGGCTTTTCCTTAGATGTTCAAGCGTTACTTACAGCGGGCTGCTGCCCGGATGTTCCCAAAGGTCAGGTCAGAATATTTTATTTCTAGCACGGATCAGAATAGTCGGAATGTCTGTCATCTCTGACTTTTTTATGAGAATAGAAGGCTTGGAACACAAAATAAATAGATATATATCTGGGAAGAAGTCAAATCTTTGGTTCAAAAGAGCAAACCAGAAATAGAACAAAAACATCTGAACTAATAAAGAAAACAGAATTAAACGACTTTCAAGGGAAAAATATGATGACGTGCTACATCAGATAGTGTAGGGGTGCCGCAGAGTTCTCTCCTCGTCTTTATCGCCCTYGACCCAGACATACTGTACTGTAGCATGATTCATCGCTAAAAGCCAAAAGTTTTGAGAATGACATAAATGTTAGTTTTCACAAAGTTTGCTGCTAAACTGCTTTTAGATCTTTGTTTCAGTTGTTTCTGTGACGTACTGAAATATAATTACAAACACTTCATACATTTCAAAGGCTTTTATCGACAATTACATGACATTTATGCAGAGAGTCAGTATTTGCAGTGTTGGCGCTTCTTTTTCAGGACCTCTGCAATTCGACTGGGCTGCTCTCAATCAACTTCTGGGCCAAATCCTGACTGATAGCAACCCATTCTTTCATAATCACTTCTTGGAGTTTCTCAGAATTAGTGGGTTTTTGTTTGTCCACCCGCCTCTTGAGGATTGACCACAAGTTCTCAATGGGATTAAGATCTGGGGAGGTTCCAGGCCATGGACACAAAGTTTCAACGTTTTGGTCCCCGAGCCACTTAGTTCTCACTTTTGCCTTACTGGTGCTCCATCATGCTGGAAAATGCATTGTTCTTCACCAAACTGTTGATGGATTGTTGGAAGAAGTTGCTGTTGGAGGGTGTTTTGGTACCATTCTTTATTCATGGCTGTGTTTTTGGGTAAAATTGTGAGTGAGCCCACTCCCTTGGATGAGAAGCAACCCCACACATGAATGGTCTCAGGATGCTTTACTGTTGGCATGACGCAGGACTGATGGTAGCGCTCACCTTTTCTTCTCCGGACAAGCCTTTTTCCAGATGCCCCAAACAATCGGAAAGAGGCTTCATATATATATATGACTTTGCCCCAGTCCTCAGCAGTCCATTCGCCATACTTTTTGCAGAAGATCAATCTGTCCCTGATGGGTTTTTTTTGGAGAGAAGTGGCTTCTTTGCTGCCCTTCTTGACACCAGGCCATCTTCCAAAAGTCTTGGCCTCACTGTGCGTGCAGATGCGCTCACACCTGCCTGCTGCCATTCCTGAGCAAGTTCTACACTGGTGGCACTCCGATCCCGCAGCTGAATCCTCTTTAGGAGACGATCCTGGCGCTTGCTGGACTTTCTTGGACGCCCTGAAGCCTTCTTAACAAGAATTGAACCTCTTTCCTTGAAGTTCTTGATGATCCTATAAATTGTTGATTTAGGTGCAATCTTAGTAGCCAAAATATCCTTGCATGTGAAGCCATTTTTATGCTGCACGCGTTTCTTTGCAGGTCACCATGGTTAACAATGAAAGAACAATGACTTCAAGTATCACCCTCCTTTTAACATGTCAAGTCTGCCATTCTAACCCAATCAGCCTGACATAATGATCTCCAGCCTTGTGCTCGTCAACATTCTCACCTGAGTTAACAAGACGATTACTGAAATGATCTCAGCAGCTCCTTTAATGACAGCAATGAAATGYAGTGGGATTAAGCAGTTAATGCAGTTTTTTTGGGGATTAAGTTAATTTTCATGGCAAAGAAGGACTATGCAATTCATCTGATCACTCTTCAGAACGTTCTGGAGTATATGCAAATTGCTATTATAAAAACGTAAGCAGCAACTTTTTCAATTTCCAATGTTTATGTAATTCTCAAAACGTTTGGCCACGACTGTAGGTTTACGGCCCGCTCTCTGGGCTATAGAGTCAGGATCAGCCGGGTCAGACCGGGTCAACACCATTCCATCACACTAGACATCAAAACAAGCTTTCTGAAAACTTTCCCAGACATTCAGCTTAACAAAACACACCACGGCAGGATTTACCCCATGACAACATTCTTACTCCACACTCTTCTCCAAATCCACAGTCCCTTTCATCCAAAGAATCGCAAAGTCAGCGAATGTTACAGACGGGAGATTAGCCAGGTTTCAGACATGCACTCGTCCGCCATCGATCTCACCACTACTGTAGATCACTGGAGCATGGAGTGAAATCAAGCACATGCTGATGGCCTGGGAGACACTCGTATATCTAATTACTCACACACAGTACAGCAGACGGTCCCATTACTGTGGCTGCACTTCGTATCGTCTGTGAGATGGGAAATTAAAAATGAAGACGCTATTTCCTGCAGCTACTCATGGGTCGTGTCCTAGTGTCCTGTTAGAGAAACGCATATTGCTTTTGTAATTAAACACAAACACTACAGGGAAGTTGAAAAAGTTGCTCATGTCATCTCAGAGTGAAGGAATGAAGAACTTTTATCCAAGACCAAATCCAGGACTCCATCATGTGGTCAACGGAAAATTAACGAATCCGTTAGATCTTGGACCGGGTTAAATTTTGCCGCTTGATTTTTTTAATTATTTATTTTTTGCATTAATGGGAAAAAATTTGAATAATTCAGAAAGCTTCTTAAATTCATTAAAACCAACTTTTTTTAAACCCCCAAAACCAAAAATATGAGGCGCGTTCAACTCAAACCGGGACTTGAGATGAAATTTCTTGTGTGCATTAAAACTTTTGAATCATTCAAAAGTGATGTACTATATGTCTGTGAATGACGATCCTGGCCGAGGTGGAGTCATTTCCGTGAACGTTCTGTGAGTGAACGCTTGATCCCTAAAAAAAATCAATGAAGAACTTCTTGCCGACTTGCAAGGGAAAAGCATTTGTCTATTGGAACTGTACACACAATCATTCAGGAACACMACTTGCACGTTACAGAMACTCGGTTGGGAGTTATTGTCACATGCTCCAAACAGCCCTGACCTCGCTCCAAGACATTTCTTCATGTCATGCCATTGGTCAAACACTAAAGGAGTTCCTGGGAGGCCAGTGTTTCAGACATGGCTCCAGCGCAACTGGAGTTCCAAACACTGGAATAAGTGTTCAGTTATTCTCCGCAAAAGTCCAGGTTTGACTTGAACACTCCTCGTAGTTCAAACCACCCACCCACACACACACACACACACACACATGGTCATGGCCATATGGATATGGTCAGGTTCATGACCATATCGAGGCTGCATAAGAAGCTGTTCAAAGCTAAGAGCTATAAAATTAAGCTTTCATAAAACAAATGTAAAGTATTTGTCTGAGCCTGTACAGACGAGCAAAACCCTGAGCAAACCCCAGCGTCTGATTTCACATCAGTGTTTCACTCCATAATCAGGAGCCCTGTGTCTCAGGCAGTGATTAGATGGGATGAGGATGTGGGCGGCTCAGCCAGGGGGATTTGAGGCATGGTGTTAAGTGAAGGTGGTGTAGATACATCATGAGGGTCAGGAAATAACTGAGGCCAGTCATCCGAGTGTTGCCTTGCGGTAACGAGGAGCACGACGGGACGACGACTTTTGTGCTTTATAAAATAATACATGATGATCATCCTGGCTGCTCCATACGCTGGACATTTCTAAACCAAAGTGAGACATACTGTAACTTTCATCTAACCCTGGTGGAGGCCTGTTTTGACCTTAACTTAAGTGTGATCACTTCCTCCTGCCTTCTTCCACCACATGAAGGGAAAGGTCACATTGTTCTCGAGTGCTGTGGGAAAGGGCAGCGCTTACCCGGTGATCCTCACGGAGTGTGTGCCGTGCTTGCGGTCCTGAGACACCGCGCTCACACCAGTGTGTCGGTAGATTCCACTCTTGTACACGAAGAAGTCCCCGTACACCTCCAGGATGGCTAAAAGCAAAAAGAAGGCGGTAAACACACACACACACACACACACACGTTACATAAAGCACTGCCACGTCTGTGTTCATTCCTATAGGATAGAATAGGTTTCCATGGAGACTCTATTTATACTGTAGCGCTGATGACACAGATCCACCTACTGTATAGCTGACCTTTGAGACTTCGGAATTGAGTTTTTTTTTTTTTTACAGATTGATCTACAGTTTAAATTACTACAACAGATAATAGAACAAATAATAAATCAAGCACTAAACTTGGGCCTTTCAGTCTGAGATAAAATAAATCTAATACTTTTGAAATGTACAGCATTTATATACACACTATACAAGTTTTGTTGTTGTTGTTGTTATACATACTGTACTGTATAATACAGAAAATGTGTGTGTGCCAAAGAAGCTACTTCTGACGTTTATACAACATGGGAGTGACCAATCTTTAAATGAACATATGATCATATTTCTTTGAGTATTGATACTAAAATTGGTGTAAGTGTGTAGAAGCATATGGCCTGTAAAAATTGTTGTTTTGGTAAAAGCTTCAAAAGCAAAAAAAAAATCTGTAGTGTCCGTAACCATGTCAAATTCATATAGCAATATCGTAACAATTTTGCGTTTTAGAATAATAATTTCAGGTTTACGTCTTTTCATGTGAAAGCTAAATTGTCTGAGTTTCATCTGAATGACAGTTGAGATCGTTGGAAGATTTGAATTCGAAAAAGTTCCGGACACTACAGACATGAAAGGGCCAGAAACTGTATTTACCAAATGTGTTTCTTTTTATCTGATAAAAATGTAAATGTGTATGCATAATTTCAAAAACCGAAGCATGGATTGTGAGATAAGAAGCATGATAAGTACTGTATCATGAAATATGGTGTTACATGATCCTATTTAAAGATCCACTTTTTCACCTAGGTGAGACACTTTTAAGCTTCAATACCACAATTAGGCCGTATAGAAGCATAAAACATGTCATCCACCTCGATTCTTGATATTTAGCCAGAAAAAAATTAGGGCAAAAAATGTGGCCTACGGCCAAAACTTCCTGCTGTGTGAAACAATATAATAGGAGACTATAATTAGACTCAAGGTACTGCACCTCTGCATGGGATGGAATCTCATGCTGTGTCTCTCGTTACTTTATGCTACTCTTTTGTAAATCAGAGAACGGAGACATTTCTGAAATACTCTGAAATATTTTACTGCACATCTTCAGCGCATCATTCTTACAATCTCACACCCCTACCCCATACCTTGCACCGGGCCATTCTCCATGATCTCCTTCATTATCTCCTTCTCCTGTGAGGGAAAAGGAACATGGTTCAGTGTACTGATAAACTGGGGGACTAAACAATTCCAATCAGGTAGATGTAAAGAGGGGAGTACAACATGATGGAGCATGCCAGAAAATAAATGAATCGAAAAACAACAGGGCGGTGTGTGTGTGTGTGTGTGTGTGTGTGTGAGAGAGACCCACCCACCCTGAAGTTGTTTATTTTCTGATTACTGCAGGTCGTCTTACACATACCATAGAATCCAACCATTCATTTAATTTTGTTTAGTAATGAGATGTAGGGCACGAGGTGGGGTACACCCTGGACGGGGTGCCAATCCATCTCAGTTCATACTGTACACAAATAGACACACACGCTCATTCACGGGACACCAGTTAGCCTAATCTACATGTCTTTGGACTGTGGGAGTAAACCGGATTACCCTTTCTCCTCTACGGAGGAGAACATACAAACTCCATGCACACAGACCCTGCGGCGGGAATCAAACCAGGACCGTGGAGGTGCAAGGTAACAGTGCCTGGCTATATCAAAATAATAAGACTAATTTGTTATTTTATGCAATGAAATTGTTATATAATAATTAATATTTGGTATGAAGTTGTTTATTCTTAAAAAATCCTGCCTCAGAAAATTAAACATKTTTTGAGAAACTTTAATACATGATCTACAGTATGTTGACTTTTGGGCCACCTCTGGAGGTTAACAAAATCAAAATGCTAATTGAACTGCTATTTCCACTAACGTTTTTGAGAAAAAACTGAGCAGATTATATCAAGTGTTTCATACAGGATGTAAACCAGTTTATTAGATAAGAGTAGGGAGTGTGTTTTCGGTATCCTGGGTGTGACAATGTTGCATGCTCTGGGAGTGTGTTTTCTTACATTGGAGGACAGTCTGTAAGGCGGGGTGGACTGGTAAATATCGTTGTGGTAGCTGTAGACGTTGGGACAGCGGGTTGTGGCCTGTCTCTTCCCTCGGCCCACTGAGCGACTCTGCATCATACAGCGGGTGATTTCAGCAGGGGTCTGCTGGGGCGGATTAAACGGATAACATTCCTCCGTCACCACCCTGAGAAAAACAGAGGATTAGGATAGAAGGTGAAGCAATACGCTAGGTGCAGCAGTAATTATAGAACGAAAGGTTTTCCCTTAGGATCATTTTGCAAAGGGAATTTACCCTCGTCTCCTCAGGAACCACCAGGCACCATCAATGCGTCCGCCAGCACAGCCGTCTTGGTTACGTCTGTCACAGGAAATCAGATTCTGGGGCGACAGTTGAGGGGTCATGTGTCCCATGGACTGAATGGAGATTCGGTCTGATGCGACAGCTGTGGAGAGGAAAAAAAAGACATTAAGGTAACGGAGTCCCCAACTTACGAACGAGTTCCGTTCGGGGAGCATGTTCGTAAGTCTGATTTGTTCTTAAGTCTGATGAAGTGAGTCTTATACACCTTTGACACGAATATACAATGTAAAGCAAACCAATCCCCTTGTCTAAATCTCTGTCCCCGTTCCCCACACTGCCATCATGTGGGCAGAAACTGCTATTGCGCCTAAGAAAATGAATCACACATGTCAAATGTAAGTGTTGTCTCTGCGCCTTTAAATCGTGAGGGGAATCCCAGATGCCATTTTGTCTCAGAGCTGTTTTCCACTGTATTGGATTGTGAACTATGTTTTGTTGAAGATTTTCCGAAATTAGCATTATTCAACATCATGACAGCTGATTTTCTATCATCGCGCTCCTGGACTGATTCACTGAAACAGGTGATTCCAACTAATTTCTCTCGCCCCCTAGCATACACACACACACACACACACACACACACACACACACACACACACACACACACAATATACCAGACTTTAAACATTCTATAAATTCACTTACACACTGAGAATATTGTATATAAGTGTAAATATTGGTATCTGGTGCACTGCAGGGTCCATTTTTTGTACAATACACGTGAGAGCTATGTACTTCCGTGATTGAACCAGAAGTAGAACCACAATCTGTTTGTATCTTAGGAAATTCGTAACTCAAATGTTCGTAAGTCGGGGACTCCCTGTAAAAGAAGGTGTATGAGGTTGTGTTGCAGTACAGTCCTGTGACTTACCTGCTGTGGAGAAGGCCCACGAGGCAGCACAGTTACCCTGGTCCAGGGGCTCGTGGATTTTTCCAGGCCACTTCTCAGCAGCACTGAAATTACTGGGCAGATGGGGGTTGTTATCCATGTTCATCTAAGGAATGTATGTTAATCAGCTGTTAGCAAAGGTTGTAATAATAAAAATCAATGCAAGGCATCTGAAACGTTATGTATTTTTAAAGAATAAGTCCAATGATTTGTGATAACATATGCTGATTTCTTTATGCGAGGAAAAGCTTTCCTGTTGTTTAATGACCTTCCTTTGTGAAACTGCCACGTCAAGCAGGTTATAACTGCCAGAACCCATCAGTCTGTGACTACATCGCTTTAATATTAGTTGCACTATATGGCCTAAATAATTTGTAGTGGTCTCTCTAAATAGTATTTATATAATATTATTTTACACGGAGAAGAATTCTGATAGCTAGATTTGAATATAATGAAGCTGAGTAATTACAACGAGGGAATTATAATAAGAAATGTACAGTATGATGATATAGTACGCATGGCCATAAGTAGCGGGGAGAACATCCAAACTGCATGCACACAGACCCGACGTGAGAATCTAACCCGGACCCTGGAGATGCAGGGCGACAGTGCTAAGCAAAAAGCCACTGTGTTATAGTATACACATACAGCCACTACTGTACATACAGGGTTGTGGGGAGTCTATCCCAGGAGACTTAGGGCACGAGGCGGGGTAGACCCTGGATGGGGTGCCAGTTCACCGCAGGGTACACACATACACTCATTCATGCACTAGGTGTAACACCTAATTTGCATGTGTTTGGACAGCGGGAGGTATCTGAAGGTAACCCGCCAAGCTCGGGGAGAACATGCAAAACCCCAAGACGAGGCCACAGTGCTACCCTCTACACCACCATGCTGATTAATATAAATCTCAGTATGTAGAATAATGAATAACGTATTAATGCTAAGCTCCCTAAGTTATTATTCTTTAATGTCAAATCGCCACACTGTGACAATGCAAAAAATATGTAATAAAAAAAAAAAAAAAGAAATAGATATGTCTTCAGTTTTACGGCTGATAAAAAATCAATAAGCAGGCAAAATAAATCAAATGTCCTGGTAGATACATCTTGTTCTAATCAATTATTTAATTTACAGTTTAAAAAAAAAAAAAATCATGTTTAAGAAATATTAAAGAAAATATCAAAAGCTCTAAGTTTGTGAAATTATGTATATTGAAATGAAATCTGCTGTCATTCGAAGGGAATGTCTTAAGCAGAGTCAGAGTTAATGGAAGGATGATGTTACAGGGACATTGTCCAGTTGTGGGCTACTGTGAGGTCATGTTTGTAGAGGACGGCAGACAGCACTTTCCTCTCAGTGTGTCCCGCTGTCCGCTGAGAGGCTGAGTGACGTCTCAGAGGAAGCACGTGTTCACGCCTTCACTTTCCTTGGCGGTTAGCTGTTGTGTGACTGTGGGGAGCTGGCGAGTAGTGGATGATCGAACATGGGGAAAAATATCCTTTAAAAACTAGCAGTTGATAAACAGTTGATAGCAATGAAACAATGATCCTGGTCATGTTCCTTAGCGATGTGATCTTTTACCGTTGTGAATCTTACTACGTATCGTGTCAGTATCTGAACCTGCACTCTTAATCACGGCTTATCTCTTTCTCTCTCTTTTTTTTTTTAGCATTTGCAATTCAAAAAATTTAAATCAATCTGTTCGCTCTCCCAACATCGTCATCTGTGACTGTAGCGATAGTCATTAACGCCATGTTATGTAAAACTATTCCGCTGTCTCAGGTCATGTCACTGAGTAACTAAACCAGTAACCAAAGACGTATCGATACTGTACGTAGCGGCAGCGATGTTAGCTTTCGAAACTGCTGGACTTTGCTTCCCCTGCTTTGGCAATCTCACAGCTGTGC
This sequence comes from Clarias batrachus, assembly GCA_003987875.1. Classification (NCBI taxonomy): domain Eukaryota; kingdom Metazoa; phylum Chordata; class Actinopteri; order Siluriformes; family Clariidae; genus Clarias; species Clarias batrachus. The sequence goes on along the minus strand of QMIH01001306.1, from coordinate 76,829 downwards.
ATTCCTGCATTCCTTTTGTTAATATCTTAATGAGTCACGCTGACGTTTATTAGCTATAAACCTCTGGAATGCATCAGAGTTCAAAGCTCAGTGTCATTCCTGTTCAGGCTGAAAGGTGTCAAAAAATACTGTATGTTTCAGTCCTTGTGTGTGTGTGTGTGTGTGTGTGTGTAGTAACAGTGCTGATCCTGCACGGAGGAGATAGAGTGCTTTATCAATGGACGAGCGTAAAGAGAGAGACATGCTGCAGGTGGAGACATGTTGGAGAAGACGTGTGCGAAGATGTTTTGTAGTGTCTGGGCAGGCTATTGCGTTTTCCCTCTCATCTTGTTCCAATTCATTTCCCGTCTCGTCTGGAGCTCTCTTTCTCTCTCTCTCTCTCTCATACTTGTTTTACGGAGAACGCGCAGGCTGCTCTATAGCGGGAGACTGAAGGCCTCACTGGGTACGATCAAAAACAGTGGGAGACAGGATATGAAGCGCCCAACCACCCGTACCGATAAAGCTSTCGTACATTCTCTAACAGACGGGATAAAGTCAGTAAAGGAGACATCTTACAGAGATCTAACTTTGGATGTTTTTACATGAATGATTTCCACCGAGCATGCTACATGACTCTAATCACTCAGGGTAAGGACTTGAGGCATTCGAGGGTCTAGGCAGACATTTCAAGGGGTCAGGATTTTTAAATTGATTTGATTCGACACTTTCTTTCTTTCCACTTTATTCACAACCACTAGCTGATGTTTTCCTCCCAGACTTGAAAGATACAGATGCTGAAATGCTGTTTATGCAATATCATAGCGCAAACTGGCAGCTAACACGTKTCAGTGTTTGGAGAGACAAGAAAAGCAGAAATACTGTACCATCCYGATGATTAATGAATCATTAAAAATCAAATCATCTGAAATAAATAAAAATACTATATATATATATAAATCACTAAAAACTAAGCACTTTTACTATTTTTAGGTAAAAAGCTAAAAATTTTAAATGAGTGTTCTACAATGCAAAATGTAATATTAATTATATCAGCTGGAAAATTGTATTTTGTAATAATATTATTAATAACAGTTAGTTAGATGTGACCATTCCTACATATTTATCTTGAAAGTTGCTTTAGGTTTCAGTTTTGGTTTTCTTTTTTACTGATCCTGTTATTTGTGGACGGGGTGGAGCGTTTCCTTTCTTCCTTTCTGTGTTTAAATAAGTCGCTTTTCTATTTTTCTTCGGTGGCAGCACATAAAATATTGATGCTTATTTTCCAGAATATGGAAATAAAAATAATTCAATTATAGTAATAATAATAATAATAATAGTACATTATATCTCATCCACTATTAAATCTATTTTATTATATAGTTTTAAACACACTGAATTACCTGTGGAAACGCTGAATTATTTGCACACATGTAGATATAGTAGATACAATGAGCGTTCAAGTCAAACCGGGACTTTTGACTGTGCAGAATAACAGAACAGGTAACGACTCATTTCTGTTGACTGTACATAACCTACGGAGGTTTTTGCGATGCTTTGCGCATGCGCGCCCAGTAGAAAATGAACGAATCACTCTCCGAGACTACTCCTTCTCCTGAGTCAAAAAGAACAAATCGTTCATGAACGACCTCGTAAAGCTTCCTACTCGTAAAGGTCACTCAAGTAAATGTAACGGAGTAAATGTAACTCGTTACTACCCACCTCTGCATTTTAACATAGCTTGAAATAGCTAATTTTCTGAATACAATACAAATGACAAAGAATACACAGACATCATCTGTGGGAAACCATGTGTGGGAAGCTCTGTGTGTAGTGTGTCTACACCACTCACCTGTATCTCATTCATGCTCATGATGGAATGGGAGGGTTTCTGAGTGCCCAGACGATACCGCAAACCCTCATCCAGGCTCATGCCCCAAAACTGACTGTAGTTAGCGGCCTTCCAGCTAAAACAGTCAAGACAAGAACCGTCTCTTAATCAGGAAATCAACGGAAAGGCAGTTTTTAGATGGGGATGAAATGTAAAGTTATGAATATTCACTAGGTGGTATTACTGAAGGTGGATTAGAGGTGTATTCTCAGCGAGTCAGTGAAGGCACGGCTCTTACCCGTAGTTACCCCTGTTTACGGTGTCGATCATGGACTTCTCTATCAGGCAGACATGCTGCTCACAGGCCCACTGACCATTTTTACCGCATGTACTAAAAGGAGAGACACCGGGACATAGTTAGTGTATAATCTCTGTCACTGCTTTGCAAATTTAGACGACCTATAGATACACACATAGATAAAGGCTCATAAAAATGGAAACAGTAGAAAAGTCAATACTGTACTTGGACAACCATCATTGTCCGCCCCCTTCTCCTCCTCTCTTTAAGGCAGCTAGGATTGAAATGGTCAACCTTTTATGGCTGTAGAGCTCAAGTAAACCCCATTTTTAGACTGTGTGTGTGTGTGTGTGTGTGTGTGTGTGTGTGTGTGTGTGTGTGAGAGAGAGAGAGAGAGAGAGAGAGCGACAGTGGCAGCACAATTGAGTGTGGTACTTGTGAATGTGACGAGAAATACTTCACATCATCCAGAGGCGTAATTAGAAACGAGGGAATTTCGCCTTCAGATAAAACTTATTCTGATGACGTCGAGTGATTATGTACTCTGAAAATAAATCTCAATAAATATTGCTCCAACATGTACAGTTACAGACATGGAACTGGAAAAATATTTGCTCAGTTAAAAGTTATTCCCCTGTCAAGGCCTGTACGCAATCAAGAACTGACCCCTTCCAGGAATGTTTGCTAAATTTGATTTAGGGGAAGCACACCGTTTCCTGCCCCCTAAAGTTGTTGGTGGGTGCCAATGTCTGCCCAGAGAAATTTACACAGGAACATGCAAAAGCAACTGGTCTTGAGAATGTGAGACGTCAGCTGGCCTTGGGTCAATAAAAAAGAAAGAAAGAAAGAAAAAAAAAACAGGTTTCACATTCCTCATCAGGTCAACACAACTGTTCAGTGTCTTGACCCTTGTACAGAGCCCAGAGTAATTGTTTGTTGTACARCAGAGTGGGTACAACTCTGTGTTTTGGGTGTGTTTTTTCCCATTTTTAAGGCTTCCAGTCAACATTCCAACACTACGAGCAATTTAAGAACGCCAATTAACATAATCTGCATGGTTTTGGACTGTTGGAGAAAACCGGAGAACCTGGAAGAAACCCACCAAGCAAGGGGAGAACATGCAAACACCATGCGCACAGATCTGATGTTGGAATCAAACTCTGTGAAAGGCGACAATGTTACATAGGAAAATGAACTAGTTTCCTCAAACGGCCGAGGATGGGATGCACAGTTTTCTGAAGGACGTCGATTGGGATATTCCTGAGAACCTCCTGAATCCCTGCCTCCAAGTCCTAAAGTGTGCAAGGCTTGGTCATGTACACCACCCCCCTTGTGTAGCACCACAGAAAAAAGAAAAATCACATGGAGTGAGGCCTGGACTTCTTGGAGGCCATTCCTGAGGTATGCATCGTTCCAGCCAACATCCTGGAACATGCTGGTCTAACCATGCGGCATTTTCTAATGACAAATCTTATACTAACTTTAACCTCAGTATACAGAGCTTTCTATGATGTTGTAATTCAAAAGTGTGTTTGAATGAGCGAAAGGAGCTCTGATTGTGAAAACGGACTAACTTTGATTGATACTTTTCTTAGTCATGTGAGTTACACAACTAGGGTTTGAAGTACAAGAGATCTCGTGCAGACTAATACGCTCTAGAACAGCGCTGCTCATATCCTGTCCTGGAGGGCCAGTATCCAGCACATGGTGCAATTCACCAACACTTAAACATGACAACTGCCAATTAAGTTAAATCAGCTGTGTTTGAGCAGAAAAATGCTGCCTAAATTCTTTAATAAGGCAATGAAATGTGTACAGTAAACTAAAMTGAGCATGAGATGCATGTCTTTCTCTTGCACGCCCACAAGCATTTTTTTTTTTTTACTGTCAATCACAGCTGTTCATATGTGAATAAGAAGATGTGGACTGTCCACACATAGTCTCATCGTCTATACTGCTTTACCCTGTATACAGGGTCGCAGGAGGCCTGACTATCCCAGGAGACTTGAGACCAATCCATCGCAGGGCACACACTGGAATGAAAGGGAGGGTGTACAGTATGTGTATGAGATAAGAACGGAGGAGGAGAGATTAGGGCCAGCTGGAGGAGCRAGCGGAGGAGAGCGGGCAGAATAAGAACAGCCGGACGTCCTGCTCTCCACCCTGAGCTGAGCCTGTGTACAGGACTTTAGGCTAGAGAGGATGTGTGTCTGTGTGTGTGTGTGTGTGTGCATGAACAATGTCGAGGAGAGTTTAGATCAGTATGACTTGATATTGTTATGCTTGTGAGTAYTATTAGATTATTTTTTATTAAACCAAAAGCAGAATTATGAATTATTATGCCCTACCCTAATCTTTCTTAATTTAGCTATAGCGGATTCGCTCCGCTTTCACATTGTAAAAATAATGCAGGCCAGAAAGCAGGCCGGACTGAKCTGGTACTGAGTCCTACTAAAAGATTCAGTGACGGTCTGCAGTACATGAAATAGGGATAATAATTGCCTCTGAACTGTCCATGTTGTTCTCTTCACGGCTAACATGAGSTTCAACGCTAAATTAGCTTCTAACACAAGCCTGAATCCCAAATCCCTCTCTAACCCCTTGGCAAGGGCACTACTTGGGGTGTGGAACAAGGGATTCTAACTTACACCATACACACAGTAGCACACTAGTTTTCTATTTTACACTATGGGATTCAAACCTGGAACAGTTAGTTAGCTGAGGCTCTTCTAAAGAGGAATAAGTGGAGACATAAAAAGAAATTTAGAGAACTGTCCAGGCCTACAGTCTGAAGGTCCCAAGTTCGAACCCTACCACTATCAAGTTGCCACTTGATAAAGACCCTTAACTCATTTTACTATGTAGTAACGGTCAGAATTTAACACTATTTTCATTTTACTTTATTTCATTAGATATAAACTATTTTCTTTAAATATTTTGTCTTGTTGGTYTTTAGGATTAATAATAAAATGATAACAGCTTGTCTTATAATCTGTAGTCCTCAATTTCCTTTGATAGTTTTTAAATCTATATGACTACTTCAAATGCTTTAGTAAACTTTTAATTTTACATTATTAATTAATTTATTATTATGATTTATTTCTATATTTATTTATTTATTTTTATGTTATGATGTACATAAGGGGTATATAAGGTGAATTTCTGTTAGTAAATGTTTCATAATCGATTAGTAAATTGTGTKGGTTATAGGTATGTGCAAGTTGGTGTGTGTTAATGGCTGTTGGTTGGTAGTGGTATGTGTGTGTGTACAGTGCCTTGCAAAAGTATTCACACCCCTTGGWCCGTTCCACTTTTTGTTACATTACAATCACAAATGTAAATGTATTTCTATTTGGATTTTTATGTGACAGACCAACACAAAGTGTAAGGAATATGATTTTTCTTCCAAATAACAATCTGAAAAGCTTTAAACCTCTCCACAACTTTATCCCTGACCTGTCTGGTGTGTTCTTAGGGCTTTATGGAACTGAAGCCGTTTGTTCACTAATGTTCTCTAACAAACCTCAGAGGGCTTCACAGAACAGCTGTATTTATACTGAGTTTAAAATACACACAGGTAAACTCTATTTACCAATTAGGTGACTTCTGTAGGAAATTGGTTCCATTTGGATTTCATTTAGCGGTTTCAGAGAATGAAAACAAAATATGTGAAAACCATTTATCATTTTCCTTCCACCTTGGCCATTTGTGTTGGCCTATCACATAAAATACATTAACGTTTGTGGTTGTAATGTGACAAAACATGGAAAAGGTCAAGTGATATGAATACTTTTGAAAGCACTGTACTGTATGTCTGATGCAAATMATTTAGGACACTATACTTTTTAATCAGGATCTCAGCAGTGTGGACTACCAGTTARATGTCTGGATAAAACTTGTCTTAATTTTTCAGATTTTTTTTTACTATTTTCTCATATTTAACTATAATAATTCTAATTTGTCACTTGTTTGAGAAAGTTTATCGTTAAGTAAAGAAATTCTTGTGAAAAGATATTTTCCTTACTGATTTGTGTTAGCCACACATTTCAACCAACCATCCTTATGAAGTATATATAAACAACCCATCCATTTAATGTAGGGTGCCAAAACTTTTGACTCATAGTGTACTTAATCTTGATCCTCCACATGGGATTTAATGGTATTTTGGATGTTTTTATACCACTTACCCTTCTGTCTCTGGACCCCCTGCCAGCTGTGCAGAAATCTCCAGCATCTGAACCGTAGTAATGAAAAGCACTGTCTGGCATGACAGACGTGCACGGACACTCAGATCCCAGACAGATGCTGAATCAGCCACAAGCGCACACTTGTTCAAAGAAACATGATTCATGGCACTGAGGAGCCAGAGAGACTCCTTAGCACATAAGTAAAGAATTCCACCAGCTCATTGTCTGCCCAGTAACCCTTTCCCTTATGCTTCAGCACACCTTAARTCCTAMATCCATACAAAACATCAGCAGGCTGATAAACGGGTACGTCCYTAATCACAAAACACTAAACACAGGACTCGATTAAAAGCCGTAAATACTYCAGTTACGAGAATGCTACTCTTTCACCTTTCACCTACATGACACCTTTTTGACCATGTGGGTCACTTAACCATGGGAATAAAGAGACTCTTGTAGAAGAACAAAGAGGTGCAGTCATGGAAATATTATGTAATCATCTTCAAAAGTTTGTTTTCAGGAACCATTTGTAGTCCAGTAAAGGAAGGACTGACATTAAAGAAGGATACTATAAATAAATCTGTTCTCATTAGTAAAGGCATGTTAGAGATAAAAGCGGAGAGAAAAGTAAACATGCTGTACAGTGCAGGAACATGTCGTGTAGCCGCGGTTAATGGAATACGGGCTCTGCTTTTTAAAGAAAGACATCACAGTAAGATAGACGAGAAGAAGAAGAATGTACGTCTCACTGAGCTTGTGCTCTGGGAATAAATCCTACAAAAAATATCCAGCAATGTACAGCACAGTGTGCACAGCTTCACGGCTCCTGATATTAGAGCTCAGACCATTCGCTACAGTATGTTACCTGGGGAACAAAAAAAGAAGGTGTGTATAGTTTAATCTTACCATAAATTGCAGTTGTCTTTGTAGGTCGCACCCGAGTGGAACCACTGGCCATCTCTTTTACAAGAACCTGTAACACGTACAGTACATTTACCGCAAATCACCATTATATGATATTTTCAGCAAACAAGAACAGAAGGCAAACAGCTGTAACCTTTCTGTACAAATGTCTCTGACATTCCTAGAGAGCAGAAGATGTTATGAGGGACACGTCTCCTGGTTTGCTTTAAAGGTTAAAACATACTTAGAGCTTTGGCGACTTGGCACTGAAATGTTGGCACTGGCTTTGCGCTGCTTTTCCACAGAGTCAGCTCCCTTCATGGCATTATGAGCTAAATGAGAGCTACAGTACATGCTTGCCTGGGTGCAAGTGAACAGTTCTCTTGAAGTATCCAGAGCACTCTGTAGCACATAACATTATGACCGGTATTGTGTACTGTAGGTTCCACTTGTGCCGACTGCTGTGGTTTCTGGCCCCAGGATTTTGGCAGCGGATCCTTTGGGTGCTGTCGGTTGCAGGGTGGGACCTCTGTTGATCGGTCATGTTTGTCCAGAGAATGCCATGGGATAGGGATCTGGGGAGTTTGGGCTCTGCCTGCTGGGCACCATACATGACAGGCTGTGGAGTACTACTGTAGGTGATATCTTTCTATCATGGCCAGTACTGACTTTTTCAGCAAATTTTGCTGCATTGGCTTTTCTGCAGGATTGGATCAGGCCGACTGACCTTTGGTTCCCGTGGAGTGAGGGTGAGCCTTGGGTACCCRTGATCATGTCACCAGTCTATCGGTATATATAGTGGTATCTCGGCATATGAACTCATAAATTTTTCCAATAAGAACTGAAAGTTTTCAAGAAATTTGCCTTGGAATACGAAGCATTTCTGGCATACGAGCAAACAAAATGCGCTGAACTTAACGCCGGTCTGGGAGCCGTTCAAAACTTGTTTGCATCAGTGGAAAGCCAGGCWCTTTTTTTGTAGGTTTTTTGCATTTTATGCAAGGTTTAGTGAAGACATAGCAATATAGGTAACAAGAATGTTAGCAAGAAAGTAAAGGCAGTTTTGTTTTTAAAACAGCCAGTGCCAAGAGGAATCATATTAAGGTTAAGTGAGGTTTAATTTCTATTTATTTCATATTTTACTTTATTTACAGTATAATACTTTTATAAATGTTTTGATTGTTTTTAACAGCAAAAATTTGATTATAGTGTTGGAAATTGGTAACGTTGGTAATTTTTTTTGGTGGCTGGAACGGATGATCTAAATTCCTATGGGATAATGCGCTTCACAATGTGAAATTTATTTATTATGTGTATATTGATGATGAAAACTGACGTGTTAATGTTATGTGCTGTTAATACAGTATTATTGCTGACCAGTGTAGAATAATAACATTAAAGGTGCCTTTTTAAATTATAACATTATTTGTTAAATGTTTTCAAAATTCTGATCTTTACTAAAGACAAATGTTCGTTTTCCTTTAAATGTATGATTAAAACAATACAGTCTTTACAGTCTTATTAAACAATCTTTACTCGCTCGCCCTCTTGCACCAGTGTATTTTGGAGACGTGGCTTGGCAGGGAATGCTGAAAGATTGGTCTCTACAGTACTGTATATCTTACACTTTTTTTTTGTTTGCTTCAAAACAGCAAGGTACATCTGTTATCTGTCACAAAGCAGCTTTACAGAACTCTGGAAATAGATTTAGATTTATCCCTGTTGCTTTTCCCAGCAATGACCACACACACTGTTAAAACATTTGACATCTTATTATTATTCAGGAAAATCCAAAAACAAATAAAGAAACATTAAGGATAATAAATGTCTGGGAACCTTCAATGTACATACTGTAAAGCATGGCTTGTATTGTGTGTGTGTTGTCATTATTATCAGTACTGCTCAGGCTCAACACTGTCATTAATTTACGTATTGGTCATTATAACAATATATTTCACAGCTGGCAAGGAATCTGTTTAGTTGTTAGATAATGTGTGTATGTGAAAACAGGTATAGAACACACCAAATTAAACTGTAACTTAAAAAATATTTTTTAGATTTAGATTTTTTTTTTCTTCAAATCTACAGTAATGTACCAAAGCAATTTGATGGTTTTTACATTATTCAAATTCTTACCTTTACATTATAACTGATTTTTGTACAGTATTTTTAGATGGTATAAATGTATAGCAAGTACATGGAATAACGGTGATTGGATTGTGTTCAGGGATCATCAGATTGTGTGTCTTCTAGCTGAGTCATTAATCTTAATGTAAGTGAATCACACACTCCTTAGGAGACATTTTCAGTCTGTGCGTGCGCGCGCGTGTTTGTGCATGTGTGTGAGGTGCGTGAGTAATCAGGGAAACCAGAGGTCGTCCAGTATCACGCATGTGGATGTGACCGTCCCGCCTTCGACAAACACACGTCTAACATTCCTGCTCTGATCTCATTTGGCCGTTTCCTGCTGCTTGTCCAACTCTCAAATCACTCCCTCTGCATTACAGGCATTCTTTCTGACCCCCATTCACCGCTCCCTTGTGTGCGTCCCGCTCTGTTAATAAGAAGGCCAGTGTTCTCCTGATTCTCAGGTAACACCCGGCGAGTTTTTACACCTCGCACCCAACGACAAAAAGGAGTCGTTTGGGAAAACACACACAGGTTAA